>CAJNIZ010024669.1:154491-165234 GCA_905231905.1 Symbiodinium pilosum
TTCTTTTTTTTTTTGCGGTGGGAGGGAGGGGGGGGGGGCGGGGGGTGTTGCATGGTACAAGGAGCTCGGGGCAGCTGGACTAGGGTAGCCCCTAGGCACGGAAACTTAGGCCATCGCCCCTGCAACTTAACTTGCGTTTTGCGCGAGTCATGCTAAAGGATTTCGGAGATGCCAATGGTATAGGATTTGGGGCCTTTGGGGTTTAGGGCTTGGAGCTGCACGATGTAGATTTCGTAATGTCAAAGGATTCTCAAGTATGCTGAGGCACTGCGTCTGTCTTGGGCTTGGTAGGTTCGGGGAAGTGTCTTGGTTCTCTCCTGTGTGGTGAACGGTTGAGCGGATGTGAGTCCGAACATATGCAAAGCCCTATAGACTTTAGACCCTGCACCCCTACAAACTTCACCTTGCAGCCTATAAACTATAAACCCAACAACGAAATCCTCGACCCTATACAGCCCCACAAGACCCAAACACACTTAAACCTATAAACCCTATAAATCCAAACAAAGTAAACTTCAAACTTGTGGCATTTTCACTCAAGCTCGGTTGGCGGGCTCTGGCGCTCCGCAATGGCGAATGCCGAAGTTACGGTGAGCATTCAAGGCTGGGCTATGAAGGTTTGGGGGCTCAGGGTGCAGTGGGGACCTTGAAAGGGGGATGCAGGGGGCTCAAAGGGATAAGCATTATTATAGCAGCCAGGCATACACACGCATGTCAGGGCTTAGATTTAAAAAGAATACTGGAGAATCAGATGGCACAAGCAAAGTGGAGAATGAACTGCAAAAAGGCATTATGTGATGGTTCTTCGGGCTTAGGGCTAGCGCCAACCCAAGACATAACCAGGTACTATCCTATCGTTTCTCAGAATTGGCATTCTAGATACCACTGGTGTCTCGTAGTATGTCTGCCTAGGGACAAAAATGGTTCTTTGGGAGCACAGGGATTGCAAGTGACTAAGGGCTTTAGAGAATTCAGCATGGGCTTTTCAAAATTGAGTGTCGAATCCCGACTTGCCCCCAAGTTGACGTTCACATAGAAAGTAGTCGTAAGAGTGCCTCAGGTCAGGCCTTGGAAGTTCCATTCGCTCTGAGAACGCCGCAAGCCCTACACCCCCCAAAGGGAAATAACAGGGCTTTAGGGTTCAAATACTATAATAGCAATGGTATTTGGGCCCCAAAACCTTGTTATTTAAGTCTCTGGACCCTTAACCCTAAACCCTATATATCCCCCCATAGCCTCTTTAAAGGGACCCTATTATTTGGTTCCTTGGACCCTTAGGGCCCTATACACCCTAAACCCGAATCGAGGTCCTGACGGAGCATTGTCTGCAGAGCTCCTGGTGGATCCCGGGACGACCGTTGCTGCCATCCTGAAGCATGAAGCTGTCAGGCCATCTGAGCTATAGTCTAAACTCCTTGAAGGGGGTTATATAGAGGATTATATAGGGGAATATTATAGGGGTTATTAGGGGGGATACTAGGAGTTTAGATTATGGTACATCTGATGGATGTGGGTTTTTACGCCTTAGGGTTTAGGATTTGGTGTTTACCCTAAGGCCCTTGGACCCTCATAATGGGATCCTAAACCCTAGCCCCCAAAGCCCAAACCTTCCCCCAGAAGGTCCCAGAATAATCCTAGGAGCCTTAGGGTAGGCTTTGGCAATCAGGGTTTGGGGTTTTGGGGTTAGGAGCTGTGAGGCTGCCAAATGGATACCGCGCAAGCCTGGTAACTGACACGGCAGAAGTTCTTGAGCCCTTCAGCAGGGTATGGGAACCTCAAGTCTTGACCTGGGTGCGTTTCAAGAACATCATCCAGGCCTCATCCCAGACGTCGGTCCAAGATGTAGCCTCTGAAGACCTGGTGTTCGTGAAGATCCCTGTGGGGACAACCGGAATTGGAGAAAGCGCATTTCAAACCTGCCGCGCGCTTCAAGAAGTGGAAATCCCAGACTCCGTGACCAGCATTGGGGCACATGCATTTGGAAGCTGCACGGCCTTGGAAAAGTTGGAGATCCCTGAATCTGTCACAAGCATCGATACTGGAGCTTTCACTTTCTGCGCTGCTTTGGAAAGCATCAGAATCCCAAAGCTCGTGACAACCCTGAGGAATCATGTCTTCAGTGGTTGCATCTCCCTGAGACATATGGAGATCCCTGAAAGTGTGACTAGCATCCCGGCATCTGCCTTTCAAAATTGCTCTCGCCTGAAACATGTTAAGATACCTGCGTCGGTGACTCGCATTGAGGAACGGGCCTTCGCACAATGCAGTGCCTTAGAGATAATCAAGATCCCGGACTCAGTGCGGGTCATCGGAAACCATGCATTCAGTGAGTGCAGTGGCCTGAAATATGTGGAGATTCCTCAATCGGTGGCATTCATTGGAACGGGAGCCTTCTCACCGTGCAGCGCTCTGGAGACCATCAAAATCCTAGCCACCCTCACGAGCATCGGGGCAGGGACCTTCAAAGGCTGCATTGCCTTGAAGCAGGTCGAGATCCCCAACTCGCTGACCAGCATTGCAGATGAATGCTTCGCGTGGTGCAGTTCATTGGAAGCCATTGAGATCCCTGATTCCGTGACCAGCATTGGAAACCATGCCTTTGCTGAGTGTGCTTCGTTGCAGCATGTGGTCCTTCCCAGCTCAGTGAGAGAGATTGGATCACGTGCCTTCATGTCTTGCAGTGCCTTGAAGGTCATCAGGATCCCCAGGTCTGTAACCACCATTGCGGATTATTCCTTTAGCCAATGCAGTGCCCTGACAAGCATAGAAATCCCCGAGTCAGTGACCAACATTGCCCAGCGCGCCTTCTTGTCATGCACGTCCTTGGAGATCATGAAGATCCCCGACTCGGTGAAGAGCCTTGGGCCATGTTGCTTCCGATGCTGCACTAGTCTGAAGCATGTGGAAATTCCAGAATCTGTGGCCAACATTCCGCCTGGTGCCTTCACGTGGTGCAGCGCCTTAGAGACAATCAAGCTCCCTGACAACTTAGCCAGTATTGCGAGTGATGCGTTCAGTGGCTGCAGTGCCCTGCAGCATCCGCAAATCCTTGAGTCCATGACTGCCACGGCACCTCGGAACATGTAGAGATCACCGAGTCAGCGGTCAGCATTGATTCAAGGCGTTCCAACCTAGACCTAGGACAGCGCTGAAACTAGCCTCTTGCGGAGCAGGTAAGATGAAAAGTTGTGTAGCGCCATGTAGACTACTCCAACAGCAGTCCACACTGGTGTTTCCACAAGGGTTCAGGGTTCAGGATGATATTATCCCGGGAGGGGCCAGTCCTACATATTCTGTAAGGCCCAAACTGGACTCGGAACGGCTGGAATACGCAAATTGCTAGCTTTTTTACCCAAAGGAAAGGGTTGAGGCCTGTTGATAAGTCATCCCCTATTAAGCCATGTAATAACAGTGATTGTGCCATCTATTATTAACCTATTGGTTTAAGTACCCTAAGCACCAAATCCCTAAGTCTACTCCTAGTTCAAGAAGCTAATGAATCTGGGCATTTGAGACCCTTGCAAGCAGGCTTCCAGTCCAGTTTTTGTCGTCGCATGTGTGAAAGCGCAGGGGACGTGGTAAGTACGTACTAAGCGGGGCTCTAAGTTCTAAGTCCCCAAATTGCAGTTAGTCTGCTTATACTCCTGCTGATGACCTACCTGAAAACATATCTCTGAGCCTTCAAGTAAGCCCTGAATCTAGAAGCTCACCACGTAATTCCAGTGTTCTTTTGGTTTTCCATTTGCTTGTCAACTTGATTCTGCGTTTTAGTAGCTTCCTTCTGGGAGTATTATAGGGTTGCTAAGAGGGATACTAGGAGTTTAGACTACACCTCACATGGGGGGGTGGTCAGGGCAATTTGTACTACAAGCAGGTCAAGAATGCGCCGCACTTATGGGGTTATGTAGGGATAATGGTCAGGAAAATGGAAGCTACTATTTAGGGTTTAGACTTCAGGGTTTAGGATATACTTACTACGACTCACTAACCCCCCAGGACCTTCCAACCATACCCCCCAACCTACCCCCCAAAGTTGTGACAGTTCCCATGATGCGCACTTTAAAGCACTTTTGTCAAACAGCGAGTGCAGAACCCCTCCTCATTTGAGTAGTATTTTTTGGGGATACTGCGGTACCCATTATAGAGTAAGATTCTACCCTCCTTTGCGGGTATGGTATTTTATATAAGGAATATAATCTAGGTTTCACCACCAAAAAAAAGCACTACTCATTTGTGCGATGTGTGTATCCGTTGGGTCCATGAAGGCCGTTGGGTCCATGAAGGCCTGTTTGGATCACATGCCAATCCCCCTCCTACCTCTCCCGGACCAACAAAGCACCTAACCTTAAGCCCTGGATCTTAAACTACTTCCCCAAGCCCAAAATCCTAAACAAATCACCAAACCATAAGCTCTGAACCCCGCACCCCTAAGTGGAGCCCTAAGGGTCCAAGTACCCACCAACCACATTCTTTCCCAATACCTGTTATACAACTACTGTTTCCCAAGTCCCATGCGCTTGAGTACTGGCTACTTGGACCCATAAGTGACCCAAAACCCTAAACCCTAAACCCCAAATAACATTGCAGTTTCCATGTTCTTTTCCATTATCCCTATACAACTCTTATATGACCCCTTTATATCTTTAGATTACCCTAAACTCTACACTCTGAGGCCCTCCTGCTTTTGGACCCACAGGGCATTCAACAGTTCGGCAAATCCGACCTTTGTAAGTTGCTTGCGCAGGCCTGGCCTCAGTTCTCCTATGAAGGATTTTGGTTTAGGGTTTAGGGTTGAGGATTTAGGGTTTAAGATATATTCTGGGCAGTTTCAAGGTATGTAGGGGTGGTATATGGTAATAGTTATAGGGATAATGGAAAAGAAAACGGAATCTACTCTTCGGGATTTAGGGTTTAGGGTTCCGGGCTATTCAAAGCGACTTCACCCAACCTCCTCCTAAATGGTGGTTTATATAGAGAAAACTAGCAAAATGTCCTTGAATTGGAAATTGAAATGATTTTAGATTACCTTGTTTATTGTAGTATAACCCCAAAGGAGCTATTGAAAGTATCATGTAAATTCTAGGTCGAGGGGGATGGCAGAGTTTACCACCACGGGCTATATAGACCCTAAAATTCCTTATTAGGACCCTAGTAAGGGTAGATTAAGGTACCCTTAAGGTCTAATAGCCCATAGTGGTAGGTTTCAGATTTTATGTTTGAGGCTTCCGGGTGGTCTAGGGTTTGTTGAAGGGCTATGCAGAGATTGCATGGACATTCTAGGGGTGCCACTTGGGGATTTTGTACTATTTATAGCCTTTGGGGCCCAATGCTCGGTATTCAAGTGAGAGTTTCTCACGGCTGAGGGTTTGAGGGTTGTAGGGTTTTAGGATTTGGAGTTTTAACGTTACGCGTTTTAGGGGTGTCCGGGCTTAGGGGGTTTGATTGGGGTTGAGGGTTTAAGGAAATACCCGTTCGCAGAGATCTCCGTTAGGCCTTGGGGTTTGGGGTTCTGGGGACGTAACCCCGAGACACTTTCCATCTCATACATAAGGGCTCCTGGGAAAGGAAGCCCGAATTCCTGAAAGCCTACCCAAACCTTAAATGCTATCCCAGCATGACCCCTATATCCCTTTCAAAGCCGCCCTTAACTTTGGAAACCTTCTACCTCAAGAATTCTCTGTAACACTGCCTAAAAGCTAAGAAACCCTATGTATTGGGTACTGCCCCCCCTAAGTAACAGTTGGATAATAATTATAATATGGTTATAATTAGCCGTTAATAGGACCCCTAATATAGACTGTTACTGGGGGGGGGGAGGGAGGGGAGAGGGGGGGGGGCAGTACCCAACCTATGTACATGCGCCTTTAAAGGAGCCCCGTTTCTTGGAAACCCTAACCCTGAAACCTGTTTCCAAACCTGACAAAATCTCTGCCCAAACCCTAAAAACCTTCCCCTTAACCTTTGCAAAATCCTTCCCCAATCCTACCTAGACCCTCCAATGTAGTACCTTTTTGGTAGTCCTAATAAGAATCCTAACCAAAAACCATACCAAACCCAAAAAGGAACTACATTGGAGGGTCTAGGTAAGCCCTGTTAGAAGTTTAGGGTTCCTAAGCCACCTTGCAAAAACAAAAAACTCCTGGGAGGTTCGAAGGGCCGAGCGAATTCGCCAGATGTCCAAGCGTCTTGGGACTTTCTCAGACCCCGTTTGAGGAGTGAAATTGGGTGTTTAGGGTTCAAGTTTTGGGGTTCAGGTTTTGCGGCCTCCCCATATTCATAATGCTAAGGATTACTATAATCTTGGGCTTTGTCAATTGGGGCCAACTGTCTTTTGAAATTCTCAAATGGGGTGTAGGGATTGGGGTTTAGGGGGATCTAAGAGTAAAGGAAGGGTTTTCTAGGGGTTAGTAACTGCACTTTGAAGGCTCGGAGTGTCGAGACGGATTGTGCATTTTGAGTCTTGACCTACAACTTTATGGATTGAACCTACTGATCAAGAGGTCTGATTAAGGAGTAGTTACTGGCTTAAAGGGTTCAGGGTGTATAGGGCTTCGGGTTTAGGATGCCTTCCCCCAAACGACATGAACCCCCCCACGTAGACCCCTCTTACAGGACTTGTAGTTTTCTAGTGCCCCGTTCAAGCTTCCATTTCAGTTTAGTCCATATGCTTCAGCGACATCTTGTAAAACCTCCATGACATGACATATACACGCATATTGTAGTTTCCCTAAACATGAGATCTCAATGTAGACCCCCAATGTACTATAATCCTACTCATTGGGACCCCCAAAATGGTGCCCACATTTTTGGGAAACTCTCCTACATGTTTATACATATACATATATATGCATACATGGTTAAAAGACTTGTGAGTATACATCTTCCCTTATGCACACATCACGCCTACATTGCCCTGGTAGACTGCAAGCTCTGTTGCTGTTCAAGCTCGGAAGATGCAAGGCTAACTGGTGCTTAGTAGGGAATAAGGGAATATGTTCCCTAGGTTTTTACTATACAATCCTAAACCCTAAACCCATGGGGATATATCCCCTAGATTTCCCCTAAACCTTAAACCCTAAATCCATGGGAATGTATTCCGTGGATTTTCCCTATACAATATGCTACCCCATTCCTCACCAGCCCCCACTAAGACGAGAATCCCATCCGCCATCCAGATGCCGGATATTGGGCTTTTATGGGGATAATGGAAAGATGGAAACTACTATAATGAGCTATACATGGTTTAGGGATTGGGGGTAAGGGTTTAGAAGTTGGGGTTTAGGGCTTAGGGCTTAGGGCTTAGGGGTTTGGGTTTGGGGTTTGCAGTTTGGGGTTTAGAGTTTGGGGTTGGGGGTCACCACGGCCAAGGTTTACTCTTTAACAGATAGAGCGGTGTTTGCTTTTTGTCAAGGGGGCCTTAGCCCGCCTCAAGCCCTAAATTCCAACCCATACCTCCGTAAGTTGCCCAAGCCTTCTGGTATGTTTGGGGACCCTAAACCCTAAACCCTCAGCGTGTTGAATATCACATGAGCCTAGACTCCCATTGCCCGACCCGCAGCCCTAAACCCTAATGCTAGCGTTTAGGGCTTAGGGTCCAAGACCTTGCACTCTGAATTTCCCCCGCAATCCGAAATTGAGGAGTTTAGGCCCATGATCCCTACTATATTATAGTCGTTTCTATATTCATTTTCCATTATCCCTATGATACCCCAATACACACCCTATAATCCATATATCCCTAGAACCCCTATTGGGTTTATAGTCCCCCTTAAGTAGATAGAATCTGGAGTATATGGGGATCTTATGATAATAGACCCAAACCCCTATTCTATCTACTTAAAAACGATTATAACTCCAATAAACCCTAAACCCTACATTTTGACTACTTAAGCGGGATTATAACCTCAAAGCCCTAAACCCTATGTTTTATCCACTTAAGGGGGACGAGTAGGGTTTTTGGGAGGCATAGGCCAACCAACCCTAAACCAAAAACCCTAAACTCTAAACCCTAAACCTAAATCCCTAAACCCCAAACAGTAAAACCCTAAACCCCAAACCCTAAAACCCCTAAACCCTAAACCCCAAGGAATGCCCATCCCCTCTTCCTAGCGACTGCAGAGACAGCTGCGTGGCTGCAGGAAGGGGGGATTTGGAGATCCAAATCTATGGGGTTATATGGGTTTAGGGTTATATGGGTTATATGGGTTTAGGGTTATATGGGTTAAGGGTTGTATGGGTTATATGGGTTATATGGGTTATATGGTTAGTTATATAGGGGTTTATAGGGGTTATGTTGGGGTTTGTAGAGGTTATTTAGGGGTTTATAGGGGTTAGATAAGGGTTTGTAAGGGTTATATAGGGGTTATATAGGGGTTTATAGGGGTCTATAGGGGATATATTGGGATTTAAAGGGGATATTTAGGAATGTAGAGGAGATAGACAGGGATGATGGAAAAGAGAATGGAAGCTACTACAGGGCCCAGGTGACTGTTCTAAACCTAGAGATCTCGGGAGCCTGACATGACTCAGATTGCCAGGCTGGATTGAAGGTTCGGGGTTTAGGCAATAGCGTTTAGGTAGTATAGGGTTTAGAGCGTTGGATTAAGGATCTAAAGGTGTTCAGGCAACCTGGAAAACGCAACGGAAGCTGCTGAGGGGTTTAGAGTCTTGAGAGCTTAGGATTTAGGGATCTATAGGGGCTGAAGCAATGGAAGCTACTGTTGGGTTTAAAGTTTTTAGAGCGTAGGATTTAGGGGTCTATGGGGTTAAAGCAGCATGGAGAATAAAATGGAAGTTACTGTAGGGTTTAGAGCGTAAGGTTGAGGGATCTATAGGGGCTAAGGCATGACGGACAAGCAGAAAGGAAATACATCGGAACAGATGCGGATGCGGAGTAGGGATCACCTAGCGCAGAAATAAGTCTGACTGTTCACTCGTGACATCCCATTGTAATGCTTGCAGCGCTAGAATTCGCCCTATTCTGATTATTTAGGCCCATACATTAGGGCTGAAATGCATGAATTTGGGTTTAAGTTTAAGGCCTTGGGCGTGAGTATTCTAGGGGTTCCGAGTGCTCAGGGCTATTCCCGCATAGGTGCAAGTGATGTCCTGCTCTCCAAAAGAGAGCATCACAAATCCCAGCCTGGAAGCACGTCTGCCTGTGTGACATGCTATTGTGTCGTCATCCCAGTATGATCCTATATGGGTCGCCGTAGCTTCCATAAATTGACCCGCAATGTAGACCCCAATACATACATATGTATGTATATAATATCTTTACTTATTTATTGTCTATCCATTTTGAAATGTTCCTCATTAAGGGACACCGCAAAAAAGGATCATTGTTTTTTGAAACCATTACATTACCCAGACATGACAAAGTCATCCCCAAGCCATAACCACCACCCCAAAAAAGGATCCAAATACTGGGACTAACTGAGCTTCTAAGCTTGCCTTACAAGCCCCAGATATGTTGGAGTTATGTACAAGTATGTAGGCATTTAGGGCTATATAGGTCTCTCTCTCTCTCTCTCTCTCTCTCTCTACATACTTACATAGATATAGATATAGGGATTATAGAGATGTATTGGGTTTGGGGTAGCCATCAAGAATCAGATGCAAAATAAAACGGACAACAAAATGAAAGCTTGGTTCAGATATGAGTGGCCTAGGGTTTGGTACCAAGAGCTGGAGCTCCGGGTACTTCCTAAGCAGGTTCATACGAAGGATTACTGAGGTTCTTTTGTGGCCTGTAAGCCTTCTAAATTGAAAGTATACATACTAAGCCAGCCTGGCTACGTCCTCTTTTCCTTTGAAGTGGGTTACCCAAAGGCTCTAAGGACCCAAATAATAGGGTTTTAGGGCCCAAATACGATGATATTCATGGTATTTGGGCCCTAAAACCCCATTATTTGGGTCCTTGGACCCTTAGGGTTAAGTGTATCGGGGTGTTGCGGTTAAATCTGTAGGCCTCTACACTCTGTTCATGATGTCCCCCTGTTGCTTGGGGTCTCCGTTCGGGAAGACCCAACGTCAGGCTGTAGTTGGGTGTGTGTAAAATCAGTGTTTCCAGGCAAGAATTAACGTGAAGGGGCAGTGGGACCTAGCAACCCTAAGCGCATGTAAACCCTCAATCCAGCCAAGCAACCCTGAAACCTCAACGCGTAAAAGAGCGTCAAGCCCTTGCCCAGGGCTCAGGCGGAACAACGAGCCGAAGAATCTTCGGCCCAGTTGCGTTGCTGGGATGCAAGCTTCATCTGGTTCAAGTTTGAGGTTCTTGGGTTTAAGAGTACAGGGCTTGTAGTGTGGCATGACAAGTTTCTCAGCCTTGTATACCTAAGCCCCTGAGCCCAGTATTCTTACAGATGTCATTCTTTTTTTGGTAGAAGCGCCTCAACATCCCCCACCCTACACCCTAAAACCTAAATAGTAGTCTCCATCTTTTCTTCCAATATGCCTATCTAACCCCCCTAAACCCTTAGCCCCAGTATAATGGCTTCCATTTTCTTTTCCATTATCCCTATAGAATCCCAACAAACTTTAGTAGTTAGCAAACCCTGAACCCTAAACCCTATATAATCCCCAAATAACCCTAGCAACCTGAATGACCGGTCCATACTCTCAGGGCAACGATGGAGGGATCCTTCTGCCACTGGACTTGCTCAAATCATCCCTATAGAATCCTAGGGTTTAGGGGTTTAGGGATTTAAGGTTTAGGATGTAGGGGTTTAGGGCTTTAGGATT
>CAJNIZ010024669.1:165324-183238 GCA_905231905.1 Symbiodinium pilosum
GTTTAGGGTTTAGGGCTTATCAAAGCCTCACCTTTAGAAGGGCTCCTTCTGAACTTACCCTCAGCCTTAAATCTCAAAACCTAAACCTTGGGATCCTAATCCAAAGGTTCATGGTAGCTTCCGACAAAGAGGGGAACCACAATCTAGATCCCATTTTTTTATATATAGACACTCTTATTGACCCCCTAAACCCTAATCCCCTAAATCCTGAACCCAAAACCCTAAACCCCTAAACCAAAACCGTAATCCCTTAAACCCAAAACCCTAATCCCCTAAACCCTAAGCCCTAATCTCTAAACCCAAAACCCTAATCCCCTAAACCCTAATCCCCTAAACCCTGAACCCTAAACCCTAATCCCCATAAACCCTAAACCCAAGAGGTTCATGGAGTGCATGCTCAAGATCGGTCTGGAGCACCTCAGCTACCACGGCAATGCCACTCAGCAGGCCGCCGTGCGTTTAGGGTTTAGGGTTACAGTAAGGGCTTAAAACCTTAAACCCCTAAAACCTAAACCCTAAGTTTTATGGGTGTAGGGTTTAGGGTTGAAGGTATCTGGAGGGGCTCTATAAATGGGGCTATAAGTTCATGAGCAGACTAACTCCAAGTAGGGTACCTATGAGCCCATGTCAAACCTATGTACCAAGTTACTAAGTCCCTGGGCCTTCAAGATTTGGAGTTCAGGGTGTGGGGTTCTGCCACTGTCCCCGGAAAGATACTGAGATATCAGTAAGCAGTTACATGAGCCTCCCCTGCTCCCCGCTTCTATTGAGGTTTTAGGTTTTTGGGTTCAGGGTTTAGGGTTGAGGGTCTTCGAGGTGTGCTTGTACATAGCATGACTATAGCCTATAGCAAGGGCGAGAAGATTCGAACAGCGCACATCGGGGGCCTACTTATGAGAAACTCCTGCATGTTCCTGCATCTGGAGTCCTAGATTTGATGCGATGCCCCAACCCTAACCCTAAAACCCAATAAACCATGTTTTCCTGCACGCCCCCACCCTCCCATGCTGTTTGGGGAAAGGATTTGGGTCATAAGAGGCAGAGAAGCTGGCAGTGCCAGTGGAGGTTCAAACTCCCCAAGGGTCCAAGTACCCAAATAACGGGTTGCTGTTAAGGAAGCTAGATTTAGTTACCATATTGGGTGTATATATATATATAGTAACTTATGTGGTTTCCTTATTGTAGTAACTTAAACTAAATTCCTTAGAAGCAACCCGGAATAATGATACTTAAAGGTATCTAAAGCCTCTGTATTAGGGTGCTTGCAACCTCGTAATGGCTGGGAATGATGGTTTTGGTTGCTTTCCAGAGAACACAGGCGATCAACGGGGCCTCGAGTACCGTTTTTTGTTGATGCGAGAGATGAGCTATAGCCTAACCTCCCAGTACCCCCCTTTTATAACCACCAATTTAAGGAGTTTCCATTTTGGATCAAATAGCTGCTGCGGCAGACTCAGGGGTCCCAAGCAGCCCAAGTAAACTTAATGGGCCACCACATTAGTCCGGCTATCAAAGATCCAGTACAGCCTGCAAGGCTTCTGAAGTTTAAAAGCATCTCCCAGTCAGCCTTATGAAGCAATTGTAAGAAGGATGTAGAGTCAAAGGTGAGGAGCGCACCCTCCACAAATTTATGTTTGAACCCCAAAAAGCCCACTTTCAAGAGGACCGTGGACTGTGTAGGAGCCTTGTGGGTGTTTCCTGTAATTAGCCCAGGGCAGAATAGTGTCAAGCACCACCTGCTTGTAGAGTTGCCATATGAGCCATATTCTAAACTCCTTAAAGGGGGGTTTGTATAGAGGGTTATATATGGGACAATTGTAAGGGGTACTAAGGGGTATACTAGGAGTTTAGACTATGGCTCATATGATGGCTATGGTCAGCCCCATAGCAACCCCCGTCGGGGGGACCTAGCAGGTCTTGCGAAAGGTGTTTAGAGGTCCATTTAAGCCACTATTTAAGTTCCGGTCCGGTTATCCTCATGAAGAACCTACTTTCTAACTTCCCCTGGCCCTCCAAGTATTTTCCTTTTTACAATACTTGTCCATTTTCCATCTGGATCTTTACTGTGCCGGTGCAAGGCCCCCTGTCTGCTAGAAAGCCCCCCTGCTGCTGGACCTAGAATCGCCAATGTATTTCTACCTTCGGCTTCTTACTACCGGTCCTGTTTTTTTAGTAAGATCTGATATAGAAGCCTGATGAATTTGCAACGTCAGTCTCTTGGACCCCCAATGAAGCGCGGTAGTATATACACATATTTACTTATGCACCCGAAACCCTGTTCTCATAATATCGGGGCCTTGCACCCCTAAACCCTAAACCCTAAACCCTAAATCGGGAAGTTCTAGCTGCTCATCGCAGGCGCTGCCCACTTCGCAGAAGCTTCTTTGGCTGTTCGCGTTTCTGACTTGGCGCTGTACTCAGCACTGATATGGGCTGTAGTCTAAACTCCTTAAAGGGGGTTACATAGGGGATTAAATGGGAACTACTATAAGGGGTATTAAGGGGGATACTAGGAGTTTAGACTATGGCTCATATGGTTGCCCTTCAAAATTACATACATCAGCAACACGATAGCATGTGCAAACAGTCGCTAAATCATTTTGGGGACCTCTTCAGCCCAGTGTTTTGGATGTTGGCCTGAGCCCACTGAAGCAGAACTGTGGATTCATGGGCTTGAGGATGCAGGTTAAGGGGACGGCTACTTAACTGTTTTTGTTTTTTTCAAAATAGGGAACGGTAGAATGGCCCTTTAATCACGTCTGGCTGCAGAATCTCCATGCAATCCACTCCTCATAGTTTATAGCCAAGGGCCCATTTCTTAGTTTCCTCCTGCTACTCGCCCATGGACTTAATTCCTGCCAGGAGGCGGAATTAAGGAGAATTGGCATGATCGTTAGCAGCAAGAGTCAACGTTTGCATACCTGACAGCCCACCGGACAAGCTTCCTACACGTGAAGCGCATGACTGATGTGGAGCCCTTTCAGAATTACCCCTACATTGTCCTGAAGGGTAAACCTCGTAATGTCTTTCTAATCGCCAAATCTCCAGCATCCCTACCCCTCCCCCCGCGAGGATTTGAAATCCAGATCCCCTGTATAGGCTTAAAATAGCACCTGAAACACATATCAATCTTTACATGACCCCCGTGCCCAGACTATTGGTATTTAATAGTCATAGGAATCGGGGTACTAAGCTATACTCCCTAAACCCTAAAGCCTCCAGCAGGTCCTTCGAGGCAGCCAAAGTTCGCGCAGCTGCGCGGCCGGGAACCGAATCCCGAGGCGGGGTTCGGGGGGATGGTTTAAGGGATTAGGGTTTAATGTTCAGGGGATGAAGGATCAGGAATTGGTACTCAAAGTTTGGGGCATCTAAGGGATCTAGGGATGGGCTTGGGGATAGGAGATTGGTGCTCAGGATTGGACACCCCCCATATATGAGGGTTTCCAGTAGAGGGGGGCCCCAACGTCGGCAGATCCCAATATACTTGAATTACTCCTTATTGTAAGGACTCCCAAAAAGGGATCCCTAATCCGGGCGGAATCTCCACATGGAATCTTCACATACTTCAATTTTGTTGTTGGTTGATGGCTGTTATCTTTGGGGCAAGGAATTCCCCAAAGTATGCCCTAAACCCTAAACCTCTGCAAAAGCCAAGAAGCCCGTTCTTCTATGATAGCTGCCCACTCCCCTGTCTGTGTTCTGAACGGTCGCCACTTTAGAGCAAGGACTTCTTCTGAGCTGTAGCCTAAGCTCCTTAAGGGAGGTTATATAGGGGACTACGATAAGGGTTATTGAGGGGGATACTAGGCGTGCAGATGATAGCTCATATGATTCTTGGGGAGCTGAGACGCACGGAAGCCCAAACCCTTGTAACTGCGCTCTTAAGCCCCAAACCCTCAACTCTAAACCCAAAACCCCTAGACCCAAAAGCAAAACCCAAAACCAAAAGCCCAGCACTGCGACCTGACATCCAGGGCCTAGTCGTGCTTCGGAGCGGTTGGGGCCTCAGCCTCCTTGTCATCCCTAGGGGAACATCCTGTCTTTAGAGGGGATGCAGGATTCAGGTATTTGGGTTTAGGGTTTGGGGTTTGGGGGCAGGGTTTATGGGAGTCCTAGAGGGGATAGTGGTTATAGGGTTTACGGTGCAGGGAGGTCCTAGAGAGGGAAAGTAAATAGGGATCATAGGGTTTAGGGTTTCGGGAGGTCCTAGAGGATGATATAAGGATCATAAGGTTTAGGGTTTAGGGTTTAGGGAGGTCCTAGGCGGGGATGTTGGGTTTGTAGGGTTTAGGGGGGCTCTAGAGGGGACATAGGGGTTATGGAGGCGGAGTTAGGGGCTATGTAGTGGATATAAATGCAAATACCACAATTGGTACTGGGGATCCAGGGGTCAGGGGCGTGTGGTTGACGATTCGCGCTTTACAGTGTTGGGCTTGCAGCTTTGCTTTCAGTGGCGAAGCACTTTGCTATTGGTCCCTCCCATGACTCACTGGCCTTCTCCACGGCAAAACTGCTTAGCAAAAGCCTAGCTTTTCATGGTTGTGCTCTGAAAGCAATAGTGCCGAGTGAAAGCGTGGGAAGTACTACGGGACACCTCAAGTATCGCGTACCGTGCTTCCCTTTGTCGAGAGTCCACCCCAAAACAAACATTGACTACACCTGGAAGAACACCCGTTAGCATACTGTGCAAGGAGTGTCCTGAACCTCTAGGAGTGTTCTTCACATGAAGTGTCGAGGTTTCAAAGGGCAGGCTGGTTCAAGTGAACTTACTGGCGGTTTGGGGCTTACGGTAATGTAGGAGGGAATGGGGGGCTGGATCCCTATCTTCGCCCCTCTAGATCCCTCAGAACTATCCCAAGACCCTTTTCTTGATTCCATTGCCGGAGCTGTACTGCCAGAAGTTATGCAAACAAAGCAAAGGCAGCTCACTGGACTTTGGCAATGTATGCAGCTTTGAGCAGGGTGTTGAGATAACCTTAAACCATACACTCTTATCTCTACGCAGCAGACGGGTCTTACAGAACCGTCTTGGTTTCTTCACTTACCCTAGGGCTCTCAGTTACCTACAGTGGGTTACTGGGCTACGTAACTATAGGGGTATATAGAACCCAAAACCCATGATTTAGGTAACTAAGTCGGCCAGACACTTCTCTGATGCTGTTTGAATGAAACACACCTGGCGCTTCAACCTCTTGCAGGCCGAAGGAATGGGTAGCTGGCTAACCCTAAAGCGTGGTATTAGGGTTTAGGGGAATTAGGGCTTGGGGTTTATGGATTAGGGTTTAGGGTTCAGGAATTACGGGATTAGCGGATTAGTGTTTAGGGTTTTAGGGTTTCAGGGGTTTAGGGTTTTAGGGTTTTAGAGTTTAGGGTCTCTAGACTTGGCCTGGGTTTCTGGGTATAGAGGTGCGCAACTTCAGGTAGTCTCCACAAAACGCGGATCCCAAAGCCCTTGACCCAGGGGCTCGTACTGCAGGCCCATAGACTTAGGATTTAGGATTTAGGGTTTAGGATTGAGGGTTTATTAGGGTTGAGGGTTTAGGGTCCATGCGCACCTCAGGCTATGTGGAGACTTAGGGCGACCCACTGCACCCTAAATCCTAAACCCTACATCCCAAATCCTACACCCCAATCTCTACACCTTAAACCCTGCTCCATTCAAATCCTAGATCCTAAATCCTAATCCCCTAAACCCTAAACCCTAATTCCCTTAAACCCTAAACCCTAAACATATATCGTGCTAGGGGAGATCCGCGTCTTTGGAGCGCCGGCTCGCGGCCTACGTCATGCGCCTCGAGGCCGTACTCTGCTTCTTCATCCTTCCGGAGGGGGAATACACGGGGAATATACTAAGAATCTCTAGGGATGCTACTGTCTTTTTGGGGGTTTATGTAGGGATTATATAGGGGTTAGATATGGGGTCATTTAGGGTTTTAGGAGTTTGGATTTAAGACCTGGGGTTTTTAGTTTAGGGTTTAGGAATTAGGGCTTAGGACTCGGGTTTTAGTTTAGGGTTTAGTTGAGGTTTTTAGGCATTTTGGTGGGGTCGAGTGGGGGGGAATTCAGGAAGTACGTTCAACGTGGGCTTATGGCAGGAGACTTGCGCACACACCCTACACTTCCAAGCAAGATCCTGAATAGTGGGCATAGATTCTGCCAGATGTTAGGGCTTTGGGTCTTACAGTTAGGACCAGGATTGTTACGGTTCACGGTCTACAAGCTCGAAGCGGGCCTCAGGGCACGTTGTGATACTTGTGGGGGGTCTAAAAGGACAATCTTCCCAATCCTAACCCTAGATCCTACAGCCGTAACCCTGAACCCTTAATCCTAAACCCTAAGCCCTTAATCCTAAACCCTCAAACCCTGAATCCTAAACCCTCTACTCGAAACCCTTACCCCTTACTGTCCTTATTGCTTCAGTGGGTTGGCTCTTGTTTTTTTAACCGGAGGGATTACAGATAATGTGGACCTCTAGTTAATAAACCCCCTATTTTCATGGGGATTAGTAGGGATCCTAATATGAAGGTGCCTAAAAGAAGGGGGCTTATTAACACTAAACCCTAAACCAGGGCTCTACAGTGATTTGTCTCCCTGGCGGTTGTAACCAAGCTAACAGGCAGGCCGCAGAAAGGAACTACGAAGACGTCCTTACTTGGAAAAGGAGGACCCCTATCAGACTAAATTGATGTTTGGTTTAGGGCCCGAATCTGAGAGGGCGAGCCTTCAAATCCGCAAACTCCAAATCTAAATTCAAATCACATTGAGTGTTCTCCCACAAATTTCATGCTCTGTGAGACTCCGCTGGCTTCTCCCTCCTATTGTCGTTTGGGTTGGGGTGACATGAAGCAAGTCTGAACAAGCATTCCTGTAGCCCCTAAAAGCACCCATAGTTAGATTTCTTACTCAGACCCAAGTACTTTGGAAGTTGAAATACTTGCCAATACAGTATTGCCTCATACTACTGGTATAACTATAGCCTAGCATCATATACCGCAGAGTCTTGCTCTATACCGGAGAAGGCCACTGCCTTACAAGTACGCCACCTACCCTTGGAGCCATTCTTGTCCAGGGCAGCATCGCGCCAGCGAACGCAGGAGGCCCTCGATGGCAGGCTGGTCAAGCAATCAGGGGCTTGCACGGATGTTCTCAAGTTTGTTAGGGTGTTTCCACTTAAGCAATAATAGTACATGTACTTATAAAAGCCCTATGAGCCTTCTGACAGCACCAGTTGTCCCCATCACTCGCCTACTTACCATAGGTGCCCTGGCCCTGCAAGTGAAGTTCCCAAAGGGTCCATGCAGCTGTCTAGTAGAAACTTGGGCCGCCGGGTCATTTTGCGTGAGCCCTTTTGGCCCCAAGTCTATTGTATATACCTACATGGACCGGCCATGGACCCTTTGGGCATTGTTAGGCAGCGCCCCAGCCCTTCTGTTGACCTGCCGACCAGGAGTGCCCAAAGCACGTCTATCATCGAACCACTAAAGATGCGGCGATTTGGATTCTCAACCAGTGCTTTATCCCCGGCTTCCACAGTTCTGGAAACATGCATGCGTACTTTGCTGACAAGCCTCTTGAGAAGATGGTCTTCGGAACAAGTGGCGTAAGGGCCAACCATCGCATCGAGATCACGGTCAGTGTCAAGGAGGTGCTATTGGCAGGAGGTACGCTCTTCTACACCAAGAGTGAAGGCGTGTTGAGCAGGAACCCCATCCTCTGCAGTGCCAGAATGTAAAAGTTGCCATGCCATTAAGAATGTAAAAGTTGCCATGCCATTTGCCCAAGGCTCCTCGGCTGGATGCCTCGGTACAAAAACCCTACGAAGACCCTTTCAGTACCCTTAATTTAGGGTTTGGGGTCTAGGGTATAGGAAGAATTGAGAATCAAATGGATAAGAAGATGGAGCATGAAATGGAATCTGGCATAATCTAGTGATTTAGCGACCGAGACCTTCCTAGTACCCATAACTGGGGACATATGGCCCCTAAGGGTCTAAGCACAAACCCTACAGACCCTGCATCCAAAATCCGACCTTACAGGAATGGCTTGTGGCCCAGGGCCCAAAACCTTCGTACTTTGCATGACATAGCGGGTGCAGTAGACCTACTTGGAGGGGCCACCTAACAGATAATCCAGTCTCCCCAAAATCGGCAGCCGTGAAACCCTGAACTCCAAACCCGAAAACCCAAGCCCTAACTTCTGTAGCCTCTCTGCGGACTTCCTGGTGCTCGAGCCCAGACTCCAGACGTGCAGTTGTCTAGCAACTTGTAGCTCCTTCCCGCAAAAAAGATATTGAAAACATGGTTTGGAGGTGCTGTATAGCTACATGAGGATCATAGGCGTGGGTTTTCCGAACTTATTCCAGTTTCTTGGTTTCTTGGAGCCTGCACAGCACAAAATGAGTACAAAGACTTTCAGACCCAACCCTTGAGCCGCATGGCTTCCAACTCCCGAACATCCTAAACCTTAGGCTCCCAGCCAAAAGACAAAGGAAGCAATGCTTTTTGCAATGACTAGCGCGCATAAGCTGAGAACTTCAAGACTAGGGGTTCCGTATTGAACTTTGCCTCAGGCAAGGAGCTAAATGACAATGATTGCAGGGACTCGGGTATACAGTTGCCTGTAAGTCGCACCTCAAGTCCTAGCGTTTAGGGTTTAGGGTTTAGGGTCCTAGCACCTGAATCCACGACCAGCTTCGTCAGGCCGTACCCCAAGTTCCTGACACCTCTCCAGCGCCTCATTGCACGCCATCCGCGGCTGTTTTTGGACACTCTCAAGGACAGCTTGTGCGTTTTAGAGTGTATATAGTAGTTTCCATTTCATTTTCCGTTATCCCTCTATAACTCCAATATACACTGTATAATATCCTCATTACCCTATTATAATATATTAGTAACTTCCTATTTATGGTCCATTATCCCTAAATGACCTCAATATATTATAATGGAAAATAAAATGGAAGCTACTAGGGTGTACCCTAAAACCTTAAACCCTAAACCCCTAAATGCTCAGGATCTGGGGTTGATAGGGCTCACAGAGGCTTGAAGCTACCCAAGGGCTGCTATGTAGTTCCTTTTTGGGTCTGTTATGGTTATTTGGTAAGGGATTAAAATATACTACCCAAAAAGGAACTACATGGGAGGGTCTGGGTAGGTTGACAGAGTTCTGGGAGAGGAGACCTTGGTCATGTTAGTGACAGAAGGTAGTATTCCAGACTGGGGGAGGGCCTATATGTCTGAGTGTTTGATGTGGGTGTTCCTCATAAGCATTCCGTGTAACCCTGAATATGGCGGGCCTTTGGATAAACCCCAAACCCTAAACCCCTGAAACCTAAACTGTATGTACAGAATACGGGATTGTCCAGGAATTAGCACCAACTTCAGGCGAAGCACGCGGACCCCTGCATTGTCTGCTTGTGAAGTTACGGAGAACGACTCATAGTTCATGGTCAGAGATTTAGGATATGGGGATTAAGGGTTCAGGGGTTAAAGGATTCAAGTGGTGCCCCTAAGCTTCGCTTTAGTTGCAAGTCGTGTATATCGAGATAAAAATGGTTAAGCACCTCCCAAAAATGTGTCTATGGGTCTTAGAAGCCCAGTTCCAGAAGTTTGGGAGGCACTTCCCTGTACAGTCCTCGCTACAAACTATGCTGCTTAAAGAACTACACAACCAACAAAGCTAGCAGCAATTCGGCCCATTATGCTCTTACTAGCCTGGCATACGAGCATCCATGCAGATCAGCATGGTTGCTTCGTAATGTCTACTGGCAGCAAGGATAGCACTGACAGCAACGGTAACGAAGATAGCTTGGGTTAATCTAATGCCCGGACAGTGAACTTCCTAAACCCTACACCGTGTGACTCTGCTGTTGCTGCTGAGGCTATCCGCAGTATTATTGACATTTGGATTGCCTAGCAAAACCCTCTTACAGCTGCAATATACCAATCCTAAACCTAGACCTTCCGAAGACTAACACCATGAAGCCTAAACTCTAAACCCTCAACCCTGAACCCTATATAATTTGTATAGAACCCTATAGTAGTTTCCATTTTCTTTTCCATTATCCCATACATAACCCCAATATATACCCTAGAACTCCTATATAACCCTCATAGCCTTCTTACTGCTTCTGGAAGGAGCCCCCAGAGTCGAAGGCAGTGCCCGAGTGGGCGTCGCCGGACGACGGCGCGGATGCGTGGCCCTGAGATGACGGGACCTGGCACGCGGGTTGGGATTTCGGGTTCAGGGTTTAGGGTCTGAAGACCCCAAGAACAGAGCTTCAGGTCCCAAATGCTATAATCTGAATGGTTTTTGACACGGCAAAACCCCTGTACTTAGGTCAATGGGTAAGTGTCCCGGCACACAAGGACGTCCTAGAGCAGCCCGTAGGCTTCAATCAGACACCCATGCAGTCTCGCCATATGCGCAAAATCCACCCTAAAGTGACGGTTTAGATTCCAGAGTTGTAGGTTTAGGGTACCTGGATGCTGGATGTCCTACCTTTTCTGGAATATGCCCTATATGTAGGGCAGCCCTTAAAAAGCAAGGACATCCAGGGTTCAGGTAGAGTTCTCCTTTTGTTTTTCATATTCCAGCCGCGTATTGCAGATATCCGGTCGAGAGTTTAGAGCTTAGGCTTTCGGTTTAGGACTCCGGGTGTCCGAGGTAGGAACGAAACTTTTTAAAGTATTTTTTTCGAACTCTGAATATGGAATCCTCATGCAGCCATGCAGCTTTTACTTCTATATGGCCTCGATCCCTAAACCCTAAACCCTAGTTTTGGGGTTTGGGCATAGCCGAGGCGGTACGATGAAGCAGGATGGTCACCGCTGTGTTACGCGGCTACTGGGCGACACAGTTTCCCTGGGCGCGGTTTAGGGTTTAGGGTTTGGGGGTTTGGGGGCTTAGGGTTTACGGTATATACGGGGTATAGGGTGTCCCGGGCTACAAATGGCTGTTTACGTAAACAGGGGACCCCAAATATAGACCCCAATATGCAACAGTCCTTATCATCGGGACCGTCCACACACGTATCTATATTTTGTTTGAAGCTCTAAACCCTAACCCCTACATATAATATTTATATATATACACATCCTCTATAATCCCTTTAAAGGTTCCCCCCCCCCATTTTGGGATGTTTCCGACATTTGGATCTTAGGGTAAAAGAGTTGTTTCTTCAATTTTGTTTGTTGGGTGGGGGGGGTTGAGTTTTTAGTGTCTAAAGGGTTGTTTGTGGTTGAAACTCCCAGGTTCCTAGAATCGCGTTTAACTCAAGAATAGATTCGTGCCCCTAGGTTTAGGGGATGTAGGGTTTGGGGTTTAGGGTTTACTTGGGATGACCACTAGCATTAAGGCCATGAACGGCAGCGCGCCCATCATTTCCGCGCTGCTGAAGCAGAGGGCAGACTCTTGCTTGCTCCAGCCCTAAGGTCCAAAACCTTGAGTTTCCTAGACCTCCCAAGTACCCTAAAATAGGGTCTATGTAAGTCCTAGTTGTAGAAAATAGGGTCTATAGAGGGTACTTGGGGGGTTCTAGCTTAGGGTTTATAGGGCCCAGGCCCCGCCCTAAATATGATTTACTTTCTTCGAAGCCTGACGTCTGTGAGCATTCTTGGTGCCGCAGGAAATGGCAGCCCTTTGAACACTATTCAGCTTTTGTTTCCATTCAGGGGTGTTTAGGATGTAGGGCTGTGCAGCGACCGAAAGCCAAAAGGCTCTCAGTGCCCAATAGTGAGATTATTTGTTGAAAAAGGTTACCCGCAAGTACTGCTACAGTTTCCTTCGTGTTCAAGGAAGTGCCCTTAAACCATCCACCGTAGCCCAAGGGAAGTCGCTAGACCCCCAAACTCTGAACCCCAAACCCTGAACCCTAAACCCCTAAACCCTCAATCCTCACCATAAACCCTTCCTGACGCAAGGACGCAAATGATAGCATCAGGAAAGGCAAGCCCCAAGCATACATGCCCAGACGGATCCCGGTCCTGTCTATCAGCATCTAGGCTAGCAGAAAGTTTGGGTTTTAGAGTTCCAGGTTCTAGGAGTAGATAAGGTTTTAGGGCTAAGGGTCCAGGTGGTATTTTTGGGGGGTCTCGCCTGGCACAGTGTATGGTTTTCCTTCCTGTTGCCGTTCTGAGGAGAGTAGTAGTTCACGGCGGGAAACATGCCCTATGTGTCCAGGTACCTGATATTATATAGTCGCTTTCTTGCTGAGCGACGTTTCGGTATTTTTCGAAGATTCAGTCTGATGTAGATCCCTGATTAATCAACCCCCTCCCCTTAATAGGCCCAAAGGGTCCATGTAGGTATATGGTATATACTTAGGCCCCAAAGGGGTTCCCATATACCTACTTTAAAGCGCAAGTATATACCATATAACTACATGGACCCTTTGGGATCATGGGCCTTAAAGTAGGTATATGGGAACCCCTTTGGGCCTTAAGTATATACTATATACCTACATGGACCCTTTGGGGATAACTTGTTGATGATACGAGTGTGGCTCGAATGGCACCGGACGCGAAAACATTTGCTGCCAAAGTGCAGGTTGCAAATGCTGTGTAGCGGTAACCCTAAGGGTCCAAGGACCCAAATAGTAGGGTTTTAGGGCCCAAATACCATTCATATTATGGTATTTGGGCCTTAAAACCCCATTATTTGAGTCCTTGGACCCTTAGGGTAATAGGGGCCTGCGAGGCAAAGTTTTAACGCAGAAGCTTGCTGACAGCATGTGCGGCAATTTTTTTCAGCCCAAGCATGCGGCGAACGATGCGGCGACGTTTTCTACCCCTTTTTTTTGCTACGTCAGAGATGCCTTCGGAAATTTCGCAGACATTCTACTGCAAATCCCAATCTGGCGTTGGCACCGGAGTTTGCAAGAATCCTGTAGATTGGTGACGTTACATCGCCAGGGTGCCTCAAGGGGCTCCCATTCACGGCTGTAAGGAGGCACTCGCCGTTACTGAAGCTCCCGTAGAATGTAGAAGCTCCTGGGTTTTGCGCTGGTTTCTATGTTGCACAATCTTTTGCTATGATTAAGGACAATCTCCCCAGACACATCCATGGCCATTACCCTAAGGGTCCAAGGGCCCAGATACTAGAATTTGAGGTGCCAAAGCCCATTCAGTTTTTTAGGGCTGACATTCTGGACACCTTTTGCAAAACCAAAACGAAATCCCCAGATTCCACTCGTTTAGGGTTTAGGGTTTGCCCAAATCCCCAGTATTGAGTTCTTAGGTGTTTAATCTCTGTGGGCATACCAACAACCCGAATGCTCGTACCCGATATCTCACCACAAGGCCCATACTGGGGGTTTCCCGAAATTAGGGGGCCCAGAACAAGGACTATAGTAGTCTTAAGTCTATATTCGGACTAGCCACATATTTCCCGTGTTGCCTCCCTTGGAAGGGGTACTGGACCCTCCTGATCCGCTGAGGCACCTATTGTGGGCACACTGAAGCCATGAAACTCCTACTGTCCGCTAGAGCCCGCGTCAATGCACGGGATGGTGGCTGGCAGACTGCTCTTCACTGGGCCTGCGTTTCCAACAACACGGAGGGCGTGCTATGACTGGTCCAGTTTTGGTTGGGTTGAGGTTTTCTTTGGACGAGTTCCGAATTCATCTTTTGAATATTAGAAACATAGCCCTAAGCATACAAATGATACCTACATTAGGACCTAAACTCTGTAAACATTACCTACATTGGGCTACTTGGATCCCTAGGGTAAGAATTAGGCTGCGCGGCGTGTAGGTAGCGTTTTGAACTTTGGCTCTCCCTTCAACAGTTCCTTGTCGGTGTCCTTTCCAAAACCCATGTGTTGTAGCTGCAGCTATGTTTAGCCTTCTCTCGGGCTCCAGTTACTTAGATAATGGAAACTGGGTTCTGTACACCCTAAACCCTAGTAGCTTATTGTTTTGAGCTATAGTCTAAACGCCGTAAAGGGGATTATATAGGGATTATAGAAGGAACTACTAGAAGGATATTCAGGGGGAAACTAGGAGTTTAGACAATGGCTCATGTGGGTAACTAGGAGCCCTACGGATTGCTCTGATGGCTGAATGCTCGTCATACATTTGTTCCTGATACAAGCATGGCCATGGCATTCTCAATTCGCCCCCTTCTGTTTCCATGAAGATCATGAATAATGTAGAAGCCGGACTAGCTACGAATGTGATATTTCCTACCTTCATTGTAATGGTGGCATAGCATACCCCAAGATCCTGTTATGATTACTCAAGCCCGTAAATTAGGTACCAGGACCCGTACTTGAAGGTTTATGGGATTTTGAAAAAAACAAGATTAGAGCAACCCTACTTTTACTTGCCTACTTTTACTTGTAGCAACCCTCATACAATACTGTACGCATACAGCCGATGAGAGCCGATATGAGATGGTGAGTTATAAGCCCAGATAACAGTCTACCCTAAACCCTAAACCCTAAGTCCTTTTGAGCTTCCCAAACCCAAAGACCTAAACCTTAATGCCTTAAGACTTAGCCCTATGCCTAGATCATAAACCCTCATCCAACAAAGCCCAAAAGCCCAAAACCTACAACCCCTGAACCCTAATTGCTTAGCCCTAAACCCTCAAGCCCAAACCCCCCAAACTAGAAAACAACAACGCAGGACGCTAAACCCTAATCCCTCCACTCTAACCCCTAAACCCTCAACCCTAAACCCTCTCAACCCTAAACCCCAGACCCTAAACTTTAAACCCTAAGCTGGATGGACTAAGGTCCGGTTGCTCTTGGCAGCAGGGATTGATCACACACTCGTTGGGGTCCCTGAGAGCACACCGTTCCAGGTGGGATGGGCTTAGAGTTTGGGGTTAAGGATTTGGGGTAGAGTGTAGGGTTTAGGGCCTAGGGTTCGATGGTTTATGGGGCTGGGGATTGCTTAGAGGTTCTTGGGAGTTGATGATTATTGATAGCTGAGGAACGCTGGGGACATGACCGTACCCATTTACGGGCTCTAGGCGTAGGGTTACAAGCCCAGTTGTCTGTAGTTACTAAGTCTGGTGAACCTTCAAGTAGGGTTTCGGGGTTTACATGGATTACGGCACTGAGGGGAACCCTAGAACCCTGAACCATACAACCTAAGACGCGAAACTGTAAACTGGGGTTAAGACGTTGTGGGTATGTCCACTTCTCAAGGAGACTGCAGCGTATGCAAGAACCATAAGCCTCTAACCCTAGTTCCTAAATCCTGGGTTTTAGGGTTCAGGGCTTAGATCTGTATAACCTTTAGGCTATAAATCCCTAGATTATGGAGGAAAGAATTGCTAACAGCAAAAAAGTTACGCCCTGAGCCACGTGAACCGTAATTATCTCCTTTCCATCTACACCCCGAACTTAACTGAGCCCCGAACCCTTAGCATTACCTAGAGTATATAACCTTACACATGAAAACACACAAATGTTAGGTACAACAGCTGTCGTAATCAGTATATGGGCTACTTACTCTATTTAAATCAAAGCCCTCATGGTCCGAGTATTCAATATTCATATAATTCCCGAAAACCTGTACTACCCTAAGCGTCCAGGGACTTGAATTATGGGCTTTGGGGGGACCAAATACTAAATATGTATATATATATATATGTATATACACACACTCTGGTATTAGGGCCCCGAAGCCCCATTATTTCAGTCCTGGGAGCCTTAGGGAAACTGAGAACTTGTTTCGAACCCTAAGGGTCCAAGTACCTAATAATTATATACTTACCCAAAACCTGTAGTAGAACTCCTTTTGCCCCTACCCCAAGTACCCAATTATTGGGTACATGGACCCTAAACCCTAAACCCTATATATCCCCTTTAAAGGGGACCTAATTATTGGGTACATGAGAAACCTCGGAGGTAGCCTGCGCAGCAGGGGCTGTGGATGTGGCGACTTGGAAAATTAGGTAACCCTATGGGTTTAGGATTTAGGATTCAGGGTTTGGGGTTGAGGGTTTTAGGGTTTAGGTTTAGGGTCTAAGGGTCCAAGGACCCAAATGTCGGGGCTTAAGGTCTTAAGTTCCATTCAGATTGTAGTAGCTGGCCCCTAAAACGCGAGGGTTTGAGTCCTTGGACCTTTAGGGGAAACTCTCCTCACTTGAGGGCGTTGTAGGGTTCAGGCCATGAGCTCCCACCTGTAAACCCTAAGAACCCTACGAACCCTAAACCCATAAACCCTAAACCCTTAGAGTTCAAGTGCTTGAATAGTATGTACGTAGACCGCCAGGTAGCGCTCTTAGCTTCCGGAAAGAAGTTACGCTTACTTAGCCAATGGAAGAACTTTAAACTTCAAGGCCTTCCTTATTTGGTCTTCATATTCAAGTTTAAACTTTGTTGGCCCTGGTTATTGGGGAAGAGAGTGTGTCATCCAGGTATATAATCCCACATGCACCAAGTCCCACGGCTCAGGCTTATAGGGTTAGGGTCGTTTACAAGGTTCAGGGGTCAATATGGTAGTTTCCCAAAATGAGGGGACCCCGATATAGACCCCAAGATATGACATTCCTGATTAGAGGGGAAACCCGACAAGGTATCCCTAGTTTTGGAACACTCCCATATAGGTATTTGTTATAGACTTACTTTAAGCTCTAAAGTCTGTTAGCGTCCCAATCTTTTGTCAAAGCCACAGACGCCATGACGACATGTGGCTTGTGGGTAAATGGTTTTAGGGTTTTAGGTCACCAGCGTTGCTGATGCATCTAAGGTGAAGGAAATGCTGCAGCAAATTCCAACTCAAAGCTTGCGCTTAAGCCTCCACTTCAGCTTTGTGTTGGGTGGAGCCTCGGATAACCTGCTCACCACCTTGATTCAGGCAAGGGCAGACCTGACTCTTGGAAGCCAAGCAGCCCTCAATAGTTTTAGTTAGCTGTAGGGTTTCTTGTTTCGGGTCAACTGTTCCTATCGTACATGGGGGGGATTCTTAACCCTAAGGGTCCAAGGACTCAAATAATAGGGCCAAAGGGCCCTAAAACCTGATTATTTAGGTCCTTGGGCCCTTAGGGTAAGTGATGCCAGATTCCCTCCATCCACCGCTGATTTCGGCTTGCGCCCTCGGTTGGGTCAGTGGCAGTAACCCCTTAAACGGTTAAGGGTTTTGGGTTTTGGTTTAATCACTCCAAAGGATGAAGCCCATGATTGTGGAATCTTATTTCATGTTTACCTAGTACTAATAACAGAAGCAGTAGTCCTCAAAGTACTACTTGACAAGTCCTCAATGATGTATAGTAAGGATCCCCCGCAACTCAAGTTCTTCGGTCGATCTCACCATTTCTCATCTTTGTCTAGCAGGGTTTGCCGTTTCAGCATTAGGGTTCAAGGACGTTGGCAGCTCCTAAACCCAAACCCTAGACCCTGAATGGTTCCGGATGTTCAGGCTTCAGTGCAGGTCTACAGCTTTGTCCCAAAGGGTCCATGTAGGTATATGGTATATACTTAGGGCCCAAAGGGGTTCCCATATACCTACTTTGAAGCCCAAGTATATACCATATAACTACATGGACCCTTTGGGTGTTGTTTGCGGCCTTAAGGCTCCAAGTACTCCAAAACTGCGTACTCGGAGTTTGGATACGTACACTTCCGGAAACTAACATGGAAACCCAAAAAGGGCCCTATAAAGACTACAGTCCTTCTAAAAGGGGACTATATGGGTTTCCATGTTAGTTTGGGGGAGTGTAATAACGATTATCTTCCAGGTCTTGAGGAAGCATATCCCTAAGGGTCCAAGTACCCAATAGTCATATACTGACCCCAAACCTGCACTACAATTAGTATTAAACAAATCCCAAGTACCTAATTATTGGGACTCTAAACCCTAAACCCTACCTAATTGTAAACGCTAGCGCGCGCGCCCGCCTCGGCTGGCGGGGCTTCCCACTGTAGGAACATGTAATTATAGATATGCAGGTATTTAAGTTAGGTA
>CAJNIZ010024669.1:186538-202099 GCA_905231905.1 Symbiodinium pilosum
GTTTAGGGTTTAGGGTCTAAATATTGGGCGAACGCGAAAGCCTAAAGTAAAGGCTCACAATACTGCATCATGGCTTTTAGGGCTTTGGGTGAAGAATTTCTTGAGGTGCTGTAGAAGAAGTCGTTCAAGAGGTTTTGGCTGCACAATAGACGAAGACCATGCAAACTTGCAATTACAGGTCTACTGTATAACCATTGGTCTAGCAGTCTAGCACTACCTCTCCACCATTAAAAACAAGCCATCATAATAGTCATATTCAGAAGCGCCACAATTAACAGTATATAGTACTAGTGACCATCAATGTAGTAGTAAAAGTCGTTAGCGATCACAATAGTAATTTCAGGCTGATTTTCGACATGGTGAGGTGCAGGACCATTGGATGAATCCGTATTGGCGAGTTTGGAATCCCCAGGGTCCAACGACTCAAATATTAGGGCTTTAGGTCTCAAGTACTATACAGTGAGTAGTTTTGGGGACTTCAAGAACCCAAATATGAGTCCTTGGACCCTTTGGGAGCCCCATACAACCTTACATACCCCCTGCATTAGCCCTAGAAACCTTAAACCTTACACCAGCAACCCTTAACCCTAAACCTAATTCTTAAAACACCTCCGAGGAGAGCTACATACCGTTTGACCAGCTTCTTCTAAGGTTAGCCGCTGGTGAGCTGGGCAGTTTTTGAAATCATCAGGTAACCTGTTTAGGGCTCAGGGTCCAGGGGTTAGGGTTTAGGTAGAAGCCTGTATCAAGTAAATTCCCTCCCACGAATAGAAGCTAAGGAGCGCTCGAGGTTACAATTAATTCATCAGGTAGTCTCCTGTAGGCTCTTTTAGTTACTACGACTGTAGCTAACACTCGTGTTTCATGACATGCTTGCCCAGCCCTTTCCAGTTCTTTAACACCCTACATGCCTGTCCGTCTTCCTGAACTCGCAATGCAAGGCTGGGTATGATCTCCTACCCCCAAGAACAAACACCACCACCAATTCATCATGCGCAAATGATTCTCTGTTCAGCACCGTTATTTACTGGAAGTAACATTCATTATTGTGAGGTTGGGGTGGGTTGGGGATACGTCATGCTTAGGCTAGTACGTCTTAGAATATGACATCGGAAGACCACACGATGTATTGTAAAACGTAAAACCCTAAACCTGTCTGAGAAGTGTTTGCGGTTTTGGGGTTTTGGCTTTAGGGTCTGGCGTTTCGGGTTTAGGTGTTTAGGCCAAAGTTTTGGCTTCAGCCTGAGTATGCGTACGTGCCAAAGACCGCTTATTATCGTACATTTTAGTATAGTATCTTACAGTACATTACAGAATATTATAGTATATCATAGTAGATTAGTATTAAACTGCATTATAGTATATTGTTGTGGCTACCCCTTGAGAACGCGGGCTCCCTGCGAGGACGAGAAGCTCTCCAATAATTGGGCACAACTTCTGCAAATGACAGCCTGAACCCACAGTAGAAACTGAGTATTTACAAAAGTCGATGTCCCTCTCATATTCCCCAGAAATATTTGTCCTTAACATTAGAGCCCCCCAAAGAGGTAAATCGCGAATGTGTTCAATGAGTTAGACACTGTCGGCCTGCGGCTGTTTTCAACGATTGTTTTACTTTGTGCCACCATGCAGTCTCAAGCGCCAATGCAATGGCGTCCGTGAAAAGAAAGTTGAGGTGGAGCACTCTCCCAAAGGGTCCATGTAGGTGTATAGTATATACTTGGGCCCTAAAAAGGGTATATGGGAACCCCTCTGGGCCGGGATTAGCCGAAGCACTCGATGAAGTAGTTTTGTTTATCCTGTGCGTATTTAGGAAGTCCTTGCTAGGACGCCTGCAGATGAGGTTAGCTTCTGTCACGGCTTTATCCATGAATTCGTGAAGGAGGCTTCCCTAAATCAAGAGGAAACAAACAGGAACCCTGTAATCGAACCTGTGTCGTCAGCTGTGTTTCAAGGCTCAGCCCACCAAGGGTGGTTTAGGGTTTAGGCCCTAAACCCTAAGCCCTAAACCCTAAACCCTAAGCCCTAAACCCTAAACCCTAAGCCCTAAGCCCTATAAACCCTAAACCCTAAGCCCTAAACCGCAGTGACCTGCCATGCCTTGTTAACTTCCTTTGTGGAGGGTCATCGCAGCGTGGGAAACTCTTTTTCTCCCAGCCTACCCTCAAAGTCTCCTGGATTGCGGTTAAGGAACTTCATATAGGTTACTACAATAAGGGTATATAGTAAATGTACTACAATGAGGGTATAGTGTGAATGTACTACAGTAAGGGTAGATAGTAGATACCAGGGTTTCCTAATTATAGTCACTTTGAATTAAAGTACCATATTATGGGTATGTCGTGAATAATGGTGTTTCCTGATTATAGTCACTTAATTCATGTTCCTTTACAGCAACCCAAATCCTAAACCAAAAGCCCTAATCTCTACGATTGTTCGGGGCATCCCAAAGAGAGGCCAAACGCTGCACTTGCAACCCTTAAATCTTATCTAGCTTTAGGGTTTAGGGTTCTAGACCGGTAAAGCCCAAATACTAAAGCCGAAAGCCTACCTAAAGCCTAAAACCCTAGACCCTAAACTCTTAAAATCCTAAACCCCATGTAACCCCAACCCATGAAGAGCCCCACAGATCGAGGGAAAGCCTCAAAAAGCAGCTTGCTCCAAAGGAGCAAAGCAAAGGGTTGTGCACGCCGCTAGTGCCCTAGATTTCCGTGCTTGGGAGTAGCCCACGGATCCATCACCATAAATAAAGGGGTTGGGGTCTAAGGGTTAAGGTCTCTGGGTATAGGGTTGTAGTGGTGTAATCCGGGCGATCCAAGGCTATAAACAACACCTACGCTTACTGGGGTTTAGTAGGGACTACGGGAATATAACCCCTAGACGATATATTCCCTTTTCCTTACAAACCCCCAGTAAGTTCTTACTATAAGCCTTAAACTCTGCAAACACCACCCCCTAAACCTGAATCCTACTTTGCATCATTTGGATCCCAAGGGTAGGGTTTGGTGATGCTTCATGGCGCAAACGGAGCCTTGCAAGGTTAGGGCTTGGGGTTTAGGATTTAGGGTTTAGGGTTATCATGCCGCCCCCGGTGTTGCAGTACCACTATTGGCCATTAGACCTTGAGAGTACCTCAATCTACCCTTAGTTGGGTCCTAATAGGAAATTTTAAGGTCTAATAGCCCATAGTGGTAATTAGTTTCCCCCCGAACCATGTTTCGATAACCTGCCTTGTCCTCGCCTCGCCTCCAGGGTTTTGGGGTTATATAGGGGTTCTATAGGGTTTATATATAGGGGTATATAGGGGTATACAGGGATATATAGGGATATATAGGGGTTTGTAGGGCTTAGGTTAGGGGCGAGCTTTTTCGAGCATAGTTCCCCGCATGGGTTTATTTCAGGCTTCGTCATTAATCTTCTGTAGACAGTTTGGAGGACGTAGATGTCAACAGGTTCATGCCTACAGTGGCAACAGACGAAAGAGCTTAACATCTTTGGGCTTGTGGCTTATGGTGTTCCCCAGACTGTCCCGAGTTTCCGGAACATGTTCATCGGCTCCGGTTAAAATAGTCCATGCAGCCACGCTGTTACACTCCCTTCCAGGTTACCAGGGTTTCAAAGGTAGAGTGCTTAAACCCAAACCGTGAACTTGCGCTTATGTTCACATACTTCCAGGACTGCCTGGGGCATGTAATTACTGGAGATGCTAAGTTTGCTCTGCATCGCGAGAAAAGAGTCCGTGCCTGCTCTCTCAGGCACCGACAAACCAACAAATAACCGTGTTAGCTTCAATCGAGCTATAGTCTACACTCCTTCAAAGGGTATATATTGGGGATTAGATAGGGGAGTATCATTTGGGCTATTAAGGGAAATACTAGAAGCTTAGACTATGGCTCATGTGTCCGCATGGCTTGCTGTTCCTTGTTACTTCCCCATCCTGGATCTTGTTATGAGGGACCGTCCTGCAAACCCCATGACCCCTGCATTCACAGCCGATAAGGTGCTTTAAGCAGAACACTGAAGGCCTAAACTTTGAGGCTCTGGGTTTTTGGGTTTGGTGCTTAGGGCTAGTGGTTTGGGGTTAGTAGTTGCATAGTCAGGTACATTTTTGGGGGGCTCCTAGAATCCAGAAACAAAGTTCAGAGTTTTGTCAGCCTAGGGAACTCAGCAACCTAAGTTGTTTCCAAACCCATGTACATAGGTACCCATCGAGGTAATATTTTGGGGTTATATTGCGGTTATATAGGTATAATGGAAGATAACATGGAAACTATTCTAATGGGTTATATAGGTTCTGGGTTTAGTGTTTGTTTACATAAAATGCCCAAGTAGAATCCTACCAACATCTATGTCATCAAGGGTAGGAAGTGTGGTGAACAATTGCCAGGGAGTGAAAGGCCCAAACCCGACACCCTAAACCCATCAAAGATCAGGGTTTGGACCCTTGAAGTGCCGTCGAGCCATATTCGGTATTCTTCATTACAGCGGGACTATGTGAGAATTTCTCAGCCGAAGCTCTTAAGCGCTAAACACGAAGCCCCATGTGCCCGAGGGTTCCTTTGGAATCCTTATAACCTGGAGTTATAGGTTTAGGGTTTAGGCTTCCTTGCAGTGAGAATGTACCTTGCACCCCCCCCCCCAATCATAGATATTGATCTTGGGTATAGGGTTCAGGGTTGATATTTCTCTGTTTTTCCTGTGTATTCTAGTATAAGGCAAAGTCTGGATAAGTGGTCGGATATCTTGTGATTGTTTGCGGGAAAGGGTGATATCTGTTCCCCAGACCTAAGTTCCCCAAAGATGCATGATGGGGACTTAGGGGAACCCTAAACCCTGAACCCCAAACCCTAAACCCTAAACCCTGTGAGTCAATGAGAGATTCCTACTTGACTCTGAGCTCTCCCAAAATCATCGGTCCCATCTTAGGTAGCTATGGAAGTTTCTCAAAATTAGGGTTACCCTTTTGGGGGTCTATATAATATGGATTATAGTATATTGGGGTCTATATTGGGTCCCCCTATTCTGGGAAACTACCATATCTGTATAGATGTGTCTACTACATGATGTAGTATGCGTACCTGATGTTTTTGTGACGTTTTTGAGGCAATTACGCAAGTACGCAACTACGTACCCTGCCCTAAGCCCTGAGTCCTGAACCCGAAGCCCTGAAGGGTCAGGTGAAGCCCTGCTTTGATAACTACTCTGACGGTTTAGGGTTTAGGGTTTAGGGTTTAGAGCTTGCAGCTTCCCACCCCCCCCTCCGGCTGTTGATAGGAGGGTTTAGGGTTTAGGGCCCCATTTTAGGGATTCGGGTGTAGGGTTCAGGGCCCAGGGCTTATGGTTCAATAGCAACTTGTGAGCAGCCGACTTGGAGGTAGCCTGTAAGCACCCAAGATAAAACTCCACATTTGGGGTTGCGGGTTGTGGACTTTTAGTTAAAGTTCCCCTTACTTAGTCCTGGCCCCCAAATTGTCAAATCTATCCCTAACACCTCAACTGAGTTGCTGCCTGTTTCTGCTTAACCGTACCCTATCCTTGGGGCTCCAAATAGCCGAAAGCACATGTATTTATGAACCTTGGTGCCCAAAGCAGGTTTGGGCCATATTCTTCCATAGCAGTCTTGTCCTGCCCAGGCAGGGATCAAGTCGAGAGGCCTCTGCCGCCGGCGACCCGGGCAGTGTGGCTTTTGGGGATACTTGAGTAATGTAGACCCTTGATTAATAAACCCCTCCCCTTAATAGGGATTATAAGATGGATCCTAATATTTAGGCCCTTAAAAGGAGGGGGTTTATTAATCGGGATGATTTTCCTCTCTGGTTATAATACTAGAGATGGAGATCTGGCTCAACTTTATATTGTAGTAGCTTCCATTTTCTTTCCCTTTATCCCTATATAACCCTATATCATACACTATTATACGGTAGTAATTTCCATTTTCTTTTCCATTATCCCGAAAAACCTTATATTATAGCTTCTAGAACCATATTTCCTTTATAAGTTGTTGGCGTGAAGCTCTTCACCCCTTGGTGCGTGCAAGGTCTTACGTTTGTCTTTGCACGCCCCAAAGAAAAGAACCCTTGAACGCTGACCACGCAACGCTTTCGATTGCTTTTAGGTTGTGATACCCGCCTATAATCCCTAGAAAACCCATATATGTAATCCCTATGGCTTCCGTTTTCTTTCCATTCTCTCCATAGTTTCGGGATGCGGTTTGGAAAGTCCAAGAGTGTAGAGATGCTGAACTGTCTGATGGTGCCAGGTGATGTGTGCCTAGGTTTTCACCTGAGTATCAAATTAAGGGTGAATATTGGGGTTATACAGGGGATGAGGGCTTATGTTGGGAATATGGGAAATACAATGGAAACTACTTTTCAGGGTTTAGGATTTAGGGTTTGTGATCACGGTACCAAGTCCTCATGAAAAACCGTTAACTAGTGGCGTATTACCATCAACCAAAGCAGGAAGGACAGCATTTCAGACCTCTACATGAACCCTTCGGGAAGGCCGCGTGCGCACATCTCCTGGTGAAATCATGGTTCACTGAGTCCCGAGAACGGCAAGTGAAGAGATAGGGGGCCCCAATATAGACCCCAAGGTACTAGAATCCTCACAATGGTGACTCCCAAAAGGGGCCGACAGTTTTTGCAATCCTTCGTGAATGTTCATATCAGACTAATCAATGGGTCTTGCCGCAACAGCATCTCGCAAAGCTTAAGTTTGGAACCTTTCAGGTTTGAGATCTCTTCTTTATCAACTTCTCCCAAATGCCCCACGAAGACGAACATCCTTCAATGAGGGTGCTACATGGAGTTCCATGTTTGTTCGTGGGAGAGTAACCCTTGGCCTCCTGTACCTGAAGCCTAAAACGCTGCTGGCTGCTTCTTACCATCTCAGACCATCCACAACCTTGAGGTTAAAGGTTGAGGCTTTAGGGTAAGGCCCCCACCCACGCATAGTGACTACAGTGGATAATGATAATTACTTGGAGGTCCCTCTGTATTCCGCTATTCCCGCGTGAGGGCCTAGCCCAATCTAAGCTCTAAACCCTAAACCTTATTGCCTATAGCCCAAAGCACGAAGGCTGCATGCAACTTGTGAATTCGAGCCAGAAGCGAACCCCTAAACCCCAAACCCTGAACCCTAGTTTAGGGGTTTAGGGTTTAGGGCTTAGGGAGCCACATGAGCTATAGTCTAAACTCCTTAAAGGGGGTTATATGGGGCAGTATATTGGGGAGTTCTATAAGGCTTGATATTAGGATTTTAGACCCCAAGCCCTAAACCCTAAACCCTATAAGTTGTTAATTAAGGGGTGTATTAGACTTTTAGACCCTAAACCCTGAACCCTAAACCCTCTAACCTGGGTTCTTAAGGGGGATATTAGGATTCTAGGCCCTAAACCCTAAACCCTAAACCCTGAACCCTAAACCCTAAACCCTAAACCCTAAACATGCTTGGCAGCTGTTAGGGAAGCCTTCTCCAGGAAGATGAAAGGCACTTGTAGGGTATATGGGGTCTATAGGGTGTGGGGTAGGGTTTAGTGTTTATAGGGTTTTTATAGGGTTTATGGGGTTTACAGCGTTTGGGTTAGGGTTCAGGGTTTCGGGTTTAGGACAATTCCCTCAAGCCCTTCATCCTAGGGCCACCTTCCCCATAGCCCTACACTCCTGGAAACTAACATGGAAACCCAAAAAGGGCCCTTTAAAGACTACAGTCCCTCTAAAAGGGGAACATATGGGTTTCCATGTTAGTTTGGGAGAGTGTAACTCATAGCCTGAACCCTTATAACCCATAAACCCCACATGCCTAAACCCTAAACCCCGAAGGCAAAAAAGTCCTAAGCCTTAAACCCTAAACCCCTAAGCCCCTAAGCCCCCAAACCCTTAAAAGCCAAAATCCTAAAGCAGCGGAGCTTTGACATGAAGATCGCTGTGGTGGGGGCGGGCTTCGGCGGCTGCGCCGCAGCGAGGTTCTGGGCAAGTTATAGGGTTTAGGGATTAGCATTTAGGGTTTAGGGTTTGGTGGTTTATATAGGGAATAGTACCAAAATGGCTTCAAATTGGAAATTGGAAGTATTCTAAGTTCCCCTGCTTAGGCATTAGGATCTAGGTTATAAGGTTTAGGAAAAGGTCTCAAATGGCTTTAGATTGGGAATTGAAATTGTTCTAAAGTCCCCCCCGGAGGTTCTGCCGTGAGGAGTTCCCTGAGGCTGAGATCCACGTGCGAGGCTCAGCTTTCAGAGATTGATATGAGTAGTATCTAATTTGGGGATACTATGGTACCCAATATAGAGTAAGATTATATCCTCCTTTTGAGGTATAGTATTTTACATAAGGAATATGTATAAATATATATTCTTAGTAGGTTCAACCACTCAAAAAAGCGCTACTCATATAGGGCTTATAGAGGGTTTCGGGTTTTAGGGTTAGATAGGCAGCTAGGGATGTATGTGGATATCTAGGGTTGTAAATAGTCATATAGGGTAGGGGGTCTTGACCATGGCGAATTGAACATGACATGGAAACTGGGTTTAGCTAGAAGTGGAATAGGGTTTAGAATTAAGAGTTGGAGCGTGAGGGAGACTTAGTAAGCAGCTAATCATCGGGATGGCTGGGGTACATACCGTGTAGCTAGCGCTTTCGAAGGTATAGGTTTAAAGTGGCTTGATGAGTCAAATGCTCTTCTTGGTTTTGACATATATCGAAGATGGACCCTGGCGAGTTGTTCCACGACTTTGGAGTGGACCCTAAACCCTATAAACCCTAAACCCCATATAAACCCTATAAGCCTCATAAACCCTATGAACCCGATAAACCCTATAAGCCCTGTAAAGCCTGCGCCCTAAACCCTAAATACCCAATCCCCAAGGTTTACGCTCTAAAAGCTTGTGGCCTGCAGTCAACTGTTTAACGAGGAGGTCTACCAGTTCCCCCAGGAAGTTGTAGGGGTCAGGGTTTAGTGTTTAGGGTAGCGTACCTTGACGAACTCTGACGCCCCAAGGGTCCAACCTCACCTGCCGTTCTTTGCATGAAGTTGCTGGTTGGTTGCCATTGCTGCTTGCGTTGGGATGTTGGTTCGCTTCAGGGGCTCAGATATTCGTACATGCACCGTTGCCACATTTTGGAATACCCCTGACGATACCAAGCAGAACTCTGAGAGTATATAAGCCGCTTCAACGATTCTTTTGGGTGCTGTTGGAATGTGGTCCGAAATTTCGGCGCAAGAACCGGGCAATGAGATTCGTTTGCATTCACATACCCAGGCCGTACTTCGTTCACCCTTCAACCCCGTCACCCACCCACGCACCCACCCACTCCCAGAACGCGAGGAAAATACATGGAGACTGGTTTGATGAAACAGTCGCATATTGCCGCAACGCAAGAGGTCTACGAGAAATCCGCCACTGTCGGAGGGAGAGCCCGGGTCTTTCATCATGCTGGCAGCTCATACGCGCCTTCAAAGCAAGTGAGGGGTGAAGTGGACGTAGGTTACTAGGTTAATAATGTTGATGCGCATATTGTTATGTGGACCTTTAGCCTCCAAGGTGTATTTCGGGTTTGGAGTTTTGAGCTGAGCATGTAGTAGCTTCGACTTTAAGATCAGAAATTGAAGTACCCTGACGGACCCTAGGGATCAATTTTCTTAAGAGGTTCTCGAGGGGTAATGTCAGAAGTTCCCCGCATGAGTTGATCATTGGCGAGGAGTATACTATGCAGGTGCCTGCGCTGGTATGAGATAGTTTGCAGCCCAGGCGTCTTTTACATGGTGGCTTTTAAAGAATTTAAACCAAGCTCCTAACCTATAATGTGGAGCAATATTCATGTGATATGGGATGTGGCTTGCATATAGTTACCTGTAAGTGAATTCAGTTACTAAACAACAAGTAGGTGTTACTGCAGTTAACGTTTAGCATTAAACAAGGAGCAGCAGAGTATCTGCAAACCGCCTGCATCTACCATGGGATCAACAACGCATTTTCTATGTAGTCTAGGGTTCAGGGTCTCGGGCTTGTCTTTCAGGAGCAGTGTGGGTGTTTTATGATGTCACCATAGGACTCGACCAGGAGTGTCAGCCATTGAATCCTATTCACCCTCAATCCTCAGGGCTCTACACAACTTGATAGATCTGCAGTAGAATCTGCGCCGAACCTTATTCTACTTTTGGAGGCACATACATTGTACCAAGCTCAGCTCACCGGTTAGATGTCAAGCTCCAGTTCAGGCCCAGCCGTAGTCCAGCAACGCTAAAGCGCCAACCTGGAACCCAACCACCGACAGCGCGACCCTTCAAAGGCGAACAGCTGAAATCCTGAAAGATTCCCGCCTGAACATCGAAAACATGTCAAACGGTAGCCTTCATGGCTGTTTGTTGTAATGACTGATGGGCCACTGTTTAAATACTGTTGAGGTTTAGGTAGAAGTTCAAGATACGCCCCAGAAAAGTGTTATTTGTTGCTGAAACGGCTTTTGTATCACTACTCCTCCTAGCCACTGGCTTTTGGGTACACGGACCCGCAGCACGGGACTTACAATTTTCAGATGTGGTATCAAACGAGGGTCCGCTTGGATGCCCGCAAAGAAAAGCTAGATGTCGGTACTCCTACACATCCCAGTGCCCAGCAATCTGGGCCCCATTGGGCGTTTGCGACTTCCCTGACGCATGCACACCCAAACTCTTAACCTTATCAAAGCGTGTGGACTGTTTCTTTCGGGAGCCAACCAAGGAAGCAGGTGCATCCATCATTCACATTCAGAGCCTGTGCAGCCAGGAGAGTATTTCCACTGAAAGCCATCTCAAGCAGAGATCCCGCATGTTTGGAAACCCTCGCAACCTAGCCCTGAAAGCAATCTTTGGGCATAACAAGTTGGGCATCCGGGCTTTTAAGTTTCCCGGCTTACGGATGTTTAGGGCTGAGCACTGTGACCTCTTTGGGTTTGTGCTTTGCAGTACTGTGACCTCTTTGGGTTTGTGCTTTGCAGTGTCTAGGGCTTGTGCAATCCATGCAGAGGTCGAACATCTTCGAGTAAGGGGACGTTTGCTACAAAGCTTTCCCCCAAAATCCCTAACGCGGATCCCATCATCACACTGCAATGCCCCACGGTTTGTTGAGTCTTTGATGAGCAGGGTTGTGGTTTTGTGCGTGGTTTTTTGGCGCCCAAAGCATCAAGCTAATTAAGTGCGTAAGGTTCAGGGTAGATCAGGGACTTCTCGACATTGAACACCCCCGAGCCAATCATAGTCAATATGCCATGAAATAGCTTCGTGAAATAGCTTAGGGCTTGGGAAAGGGCATATTGCCTCCATGTATACTGTAGTTGTCTCCATTCTCTTTTCCATTATCCCAGTATAACCCAATATACTAGTAGTTTCCATTTGATCTTCCATTTTCCCGGTTTGCGTTCCCAGCCTCCAGGCTCGAAAAGTGTAACGTTCTGCATTTTGCTTGTTGGTGGTCAGGGTTCAAGCTTAGGTGTTTACAAGGCGCACGCACACATACATTACTTTGGGCTCAGCTGTGAAACTGAATACGTGCTTGACAGCTTTTGCTTGAACTTGTTGGTAGAGAGTGCAGGCGGCATGCATGTGCAAGCCCCATAGCATCCAACCTTCCTAAAAATCCTCACAAATGTGAAGCCTATGTCTTACACCCTCTCGTAAACACAAGCTAGAACTTCAAATGGCATGTGAACTCTCTAGTTCTTCGTCCTGCCTCCACCATAGACCCTGTGGCCACAACACCCGAAACTTTTCAGCTGAGGAACCGGTACCTGGTGAATTTTGCAGCTGAGTTTGAGCTGGGTTGCTGGGCTGGGAGTCATAAGGGTTTAGGATTTAGGCTTTAGGGTTTAGGGTTTAGGATTTAGGCTTTAGGCTTTAGGCTTTAGGCTTTAGGGTTTAGGATTTAGGAATTCAGGGTGTAGGGTTTAGGGTATAGCTTTTTGGTAGGGCCTGTGTCCCAAAAGCAGGGTTTCACGGACTATTGGACTCCCAAACTTCTCTGAACTGGGCCTATAGTGTTGGAGGGTATATGTTAGTTTCCCTACATAAGGGGAACCCAATATATACCCCAATATACTATAATCCTTATGAGTACCCCCAAAAAGGTACATCCAATTTTGTGAAGCTCCCATATAAGTTACAACACAAGGAGGGCCGCAGAAGGATTACAACTTGGGATGCCGAAGCCAAAACACCAATGCCAAACCCTAGACGCCAACCAGAATCTGGGAAAACCTTTAGGGTTCAGGGTTTAGGATTTAGGGTTTTAAGTTATTACCAGCTCCTATCCGATGATCTTTCATATTAAGTATTCTAGGAAACACTGGTGTTCCACTTAAATCACACCAGTCTGAAAGAGCAGCGTCTAGATAGAGCCCTTAATGTGATCCCTATTCTGGATTGTAAGCTGGTTGGGGCAGGGCCCTAAACCCTAAACCTCTATAGTAGTCCGCTGTATAATCATCTATACCACCCCCTTAAGGAGTTTAGACCCTAAACCCTAAAGTCATCATGTAGGCCCTTACAGCACCTAAAGCAATATACAGCTCAGCCCCGTGCGGCTCTGCAAGCCCATGTGAACTGTCATCTAAACTCCTTATAGGCATTTTAGGGGATTATGTAGGGTAATACAGGGATATGTAGGGATATATTGGGACATCTAGGGTTTAGGGTCTAAACCCCTTTACATGCAAGAGGGTTGTATAGGTGATTATATGGAGTACAGCTATAGGGGTTATGAAAGGGGAGACTAGGAGTTTGGACTATAGCTCATGTCGAATTTTGCATCCACAGACCAAACCCGAAAGACATGTTTACAGCCATGTCAACCCTTTCGAAAGGCCTGGGACAATTTTATAAAGACCCTGAACCGTTGCACAAACCTAAAGAATCCTCGACAAAACCTCCATGAAACCTCATAAACTATAAGCCCTTACATAAACCCAGTTTCCACTTCATTTTCCATGTTCTTTTCCATGTAATTCTCAATGATTGGGTATAAATCCCATTGCAGAAGCCCACAAAGCTGTCGTGAGAGCCAGAAGCCCGAGAGCTAGAACCCTAAATCCCCAAGGCATAGGACTTTATGTTTTAGGGTTCATGGTTACTTCAATATGCAGCCCACTCCCAAATTAAGGTGCCCTAAGCAGCCTTATATTGTAAACCCTACTGATCCCAATGTACCATCCCTGATCAGTCTTAATAAGCCCCGACAATCCCCAATAAGGCCTTCGTTTGCCGGGGCCCGTACCTAAACCCTAAACCCCTGAAATCTGAACCTTACCATGAAATTCCAGGTCAGGTTCTAAGGTTTCGGGCCCTTGAGGGGGCCATAGTTCCCATTTTTTAAGATTCTTCTTTACTCCAGTAGAACTCCACAAGACTATTCGAAATCTCATCTTTGTTCAAGGCCTGAACTCACCCCTGAACCCCAAACCCAATTCTAGGCCCAAGAGGATTACAGAAGTGGTCCCATGACCAAGGTCGTCTGGAGCCTTTGGAGACCCGCCTTGGCCTTCACGATGGTGAAAAGTTCCTTCTTGAGACGAATCTGGGCCTTGAGGGTTTAGGGTCTTTAGGGTCTAGGGTTTAGGGTATTTAAGGTTTAGGGTTTAGGGCTTTAGGCGTATAAAATAGAGGTATACATGGGCATATACAGAGCATAGGGCATTTCGACACCTTAATCCCAAAAGGTTGTAGAATAAACGCCTTTTGGGCCCTTGTTGTATGGAATGTTTAGCCAATACGTTTGTTCCCTGTTTGAGGTTTAGGTAGGATAAGTTCAAGGTGTAGGGTTGTAGGGCTTAGGAGTTTACAGTTTAGGTAGGGTCTGGGCAGGAGTCATTCCCTAAGGTCCGGCCCGCGTACCCAAGTAGTAGCACAGGCCCCGGAGTATACAAGTTATCTAGATACTTCATTGACCCTTGCGGGATTGTTCTTTATCTTTGCTCTTGACCCAAACTAACATGCAGACCCACATGGTAGGTTGTTAAAAATGCTCGCATTTCGGGTTTCAATTAGAATCCGGCCACAAATATTCAGGGCAGCAAAAAAGGGACCAGATTTCTGCCCAGCATTTAGGCCCCTGCTACATTGTCATTAATCTTTGCTGATCTGTTTTTGGGTTTTTAGGGTTTGTTCAGGACGCCAGGGGCCTGCTATGATATCCTGCGGATTACCTCCCCAAGGTTCCTGCTGAATTAGACCTGCCTATGGTTAACTAGGGTTAAGTAGAGGGAACCTTAAGCGGGCAGTATATTGGGGGGGGCTTACAAAAGAACCCGTAAAGGGAAAACCAAGAACATGTAGCTCGCCAGAGTATGAAGCATTGGAGCCTCATCATAGAAGCACACGGTACTATCCTGCAGCCTCACCCTGCATGAGCTATAGTCCAAACTCATTGAGGGGCTTGTATAGGGGAGCTTTAAAAGGCTTATTCAGGGTGATACTGGGAGTTTAGACCCTAAACCCTAAACCTTTAAACCCTAAACCCTATGATGTGGGTTCTTAAGGGGGGGATACCACGGTTTTAGACTATGGCTCACATCCCAAGCCGTACTGAGACCGCATAGCCTGGTCATTGGTGTTTAGGGTCTAGGGTTTACTTTGACTATGCAAAAAGCCCATTAAAAAACGAAGCGGTGTAATGTCAAGATGTATCCCACATAGATGCCAGATAGCAGCCTGTGCCCTCGAAGATCCTAAACCTCCAACTTCTTCGCACTGACAGTACGCGGTTTAGGGTTGATGATTTAGGGTTTAGGTTTTAGGGTTTAGGGCCGTGGTAGTACTGTTAATAGCAACAGTAGTAACATTAGCACCAGAAATAGCACTGGGTATTCTACAGGTAATCTTGTTTATACCATAATCCGGCAAGACCCCAGATGTGGCCATAATTCCTCAAACATAAGTTACTCAAGGTCATAAAGGATTTTTAGTCTCCACCCCAAATTCTACATATCCCTATGTATTCCTATATATCGCTACATATCCCCTAAGCCCTAAACCCCTAAACCCTAAAACCCCTAAATAGTAGTTTCCATTTCATTTTCCATTATCCCAATATAACCCCAAGGTAACCCTAATATTATCCCAAGAGTAGTAGTGTCTGTGGCAGAGCGTACCTTCCGGACTTTGGCTTACTGGAGTTAGCAAGGAATAACAGAATCTAATCCTTGTGTACTTTAATCCCTTATTCCCTACAATCCCCAAGTAAGGAATAAGGGAATGTACTCCTTTTTGTACTATATTCCCTAAAGCCTAAACCCTAAATCCTAGGTGTTGGGTTTAGGGTTTAAGGTTATTCCCTTATTCCTTAGGAGGATCCCCCACCCTGTAATAGTGGTATAATAGGAATATAAGAGGACCCTAATATAATCCTTATCATCAATTATAGTCACTATTACTGGGCGGGGGGTCCACCTAACTTATTCCCAAACCCGCTTCCCTAAGCCCTAAACCCTAAATCCCAGGTATTGGGTTTAAGGTTCAGGTTATTCCCTATACCTATAACCTTAAATCCTCATTCCTATAGACTTGGATCCCCCAAGCCCCCTAAACCCTAAA
>CAJNIZ010024670.1:0-19096 GCA_905231905.1 Symbiodinium pilosum
GGACAAGAAAGACATCACTTACGAGAAAGATGGAGACACCATGAAGGCCTCGGATGGCACGGAGCACGTGAGAAGCCGCAAGATCACGCTTGAACAGCGTAGAGAAAAGGTTGCCGCCAAGATAGCTGCCGCCCAGGCCAAGATGATGGAGGACTAGCCATACAGCCTAGCCGCCTAGCCATGGAGAATCTTCTGCCGCCGCACAGAAAAACAATAGTCTGGCTGCGGAAACTTGCCGACATGGTCTTTTCTTGCGCTTCCATGTCCATAACGTTGTCCGTCATTTGCTGTTTTAGTGTCTCGGGCCACAACTGACCATGTATGACATGCTAGCTTTGTGCATGCGGTGCAGGCCGCCACCCTATCCCTTCTTCAGAAGCAACAGATTACAAAGTCACTTGCTGGAACCGTTGCCATGCAGTCGAGATGATCGGTTATCATGCACAGCTGCCGGAACCACCTACCTACTTGTAGCAACCGTCAGTAGCATGCACTACATGGAAGCTTCTGGCTACGCAGATGTCGCTTGGCGATGAAAGCATTTGGCCAAGCAGGCAGAGCAGGGGAATATCATGGAATATCAGAAATCTCTGGTTCCCTGCCGAGCATGATTGCGTACACTGTATGCCCACTTATCTGGACAGTCTTGCGCAATTTGATGCTTCCAGTATCGTTTGTACCTGTGGCGCCATCTACGCAGTCTAGCTCGGTTTCTAGCTGGGTTGTGCTTGCAAGCGCCTCTGCGTGTGCAAAACTTCCAGGAAGCGAGCTCTGGAGGATGAAGAGGTTGATAGCAAGGCCACTTTCGGCCTGAACAAGTCTCGGTCTCGGTCCGAGATCTCCTGGCATCAGGCGATGCCATTGGGCGCCACACCGGCAATGCCACGGCTCAGCACTATCAGGAACCCACCTTGCTTCTGTGTGCGGTGGCTTCCCCCATACAGAGTTTGGACAGAGTAAGCGAGACAAGAGCGCGGCATACTACAACTTATACGCATCTTCCACCCTGGTGCGGGAGTGTGTGTCTCTTTGCGCTGTTGCCAGAGCAAGAGTTGCAAGTTATTCGAAACCGTAACAAGAATGAACCTTGCTTCTCAACACGGCAGACTAAGCTTCCGGACAGGCGTGAACAGCTGGAAATGACTCCGAAGGTATCCGAAGGTGAATCCCTGGAGCCCGCTCCGGACACTGTGAACAATCAATAGAGCTGGCTGCTCCTCCCTCGCAGTTGACACAATTAGCCCGCTCTGCTGAAAACAGAGAAATTGAGTTCTAAGCCAGGAACAGGTGCTGCTGAGATGTTGGTTTCCAAGCCTCTTTTTACTCAGCCCATCGGGCCCTTACATTAAATTTCAGTATCAAGCCTTCGTGCATTTTGGACACTGAATCTGCCACTGCACACGTATGTTGTGATTTCCGGCTCCGCATACCCTGCCACATTCAGCCAGCTCAGCTAAGGAGCCTCTTAGCAGGGGTTGGGTCAACATGTGCTCCAAAGCATTTACCTGACCTTGGTAGATAGGAAGAAGCGCTGAAAGTTCAGGGCAATGATTGCCACACCAGCACTTGCCATCATAATAGCACAGTCCATGTTGTCGTGACTCATCAGGAAATGGCCTGTGAAGAAACAATGCTGTTGAGTGCCAGTGGTTGGGAAGGCAGCAAACCTGGATCTTGGAAGCATTTGTTCCGCAAAGGTGCCCTCATCAGCGCTCTTGGTCAGAATTTTTTCATGAGAAGTGGCCGAGCATAAGCCTCAAGATGCTTGACAGAATATGTTTTTGCATGAGAAGCAAGAAGAAGCAGAACCAGACTCAGAAGAAGAAGCCAAACGGGCGGAACTAGATGATGCCCAGAGCACCAGCGCTAATTATCGCTAATTAGAGTCTAATCAGTGCCGGCATCTGGGTTAGGAGTTGTCCTCGGTCAGGGATCTTGAGGGGTGGGCGGGGGAGATCGGGGGAGTGTTAGATTTCGGTTTGGGTTACGGCGTTTTCAAGCATGGTGACGGCTGAATGGGGTCATTCGAAATTACATGACACCTGAAAGCAGATGGAGTAGGCATTCCGACCAAGTATGCTTTTGATTTGGTGGTTTTCTGGTTTGAACGTGGGATTACCATCTGCCTTCACCCACAAGCACCATAACTCGCTCTCACTCAGTCCAAGAAAAAGTCACCAAAGAACGCATCATCCCATGCAAAAGTGAAGTTCAGAGGGCAAAAGCCAAAAGCTGAGGGCAGCTTAACAAAATACAACTGATATGAGTGACCTGTATTTTGTGCTTATGCCTCGTAGATGAGTTTTGAATGCTGGGGCTTCTTGCTAACACTGGAGCACCTCTTTTGAGATTATGTTGTTGATGATGCTGCTGCGACTGTTGTTGCTGTGTTGCAGCTGCGGAATGCAAGTGCGGCTTTCAGGGGTGCTGTACATTTCTGCACGACATCCTCTTGCGGCAAGCTTATTTCTGGGTCTTAAGGGCCGCTTTGAGACATGAACTGCAGAGAAGCATCTCTGGGTGCTACTGACAGCGCGATCCAGACACTTCTGCAGGAGTACACCGCCCAGGTGCACTTGATACATTCTGCCATGCTCCCATACACACACCTTCTTTCCAACCTTGGCTGATACTCTCATATATTCTCCAGCTCGAATGCAGCCAACACGTGAAGCAATCTTGAAGGGCCTATAGAGCAGGCGGAGCTGTGCCTCAATGCTTCGCAAACAAGATCTTGTCCTCTTTGATACAACTGGGGCACTGGTACACATATTTTCGGACCAGGAGAAAGGAGTGGGCTCATTCGAGAGCCCCAAAAACACGTAATTGTTCTTTCTAGCTCAGAAACATCGCACTGTGCGGGCCTTTTCTTCTCATTCTAATTCTATTTCAAGACCAGATTCATAGAGCTTCAAGCTCCTCCATCCTCTCCCTGGCAGCACTGCATCAAAGGTCCCTTCTTTAAAGTAGGTTGCTGGTGCCAAGAAAGGCTGATTCTCAGAGGGCATTTGCTTGCAGGATGCGAGAGGCTTTGGCAGCAGGAGGAGTCGATGGAGTGTTGCCGGCTGTGACAGCCAAAGCCTCGGTGCTTCCCCATACGAGTACTGGCAGCTGGTATTTAAGCATGCTTCCGGAGAGTAACTCGGAGAGTAGCAGTTTCGGCCTTCGGCCTGGGAGCATAGGTGCTGGGTGCAGCCCCCGTCATGTGCAGGCCGCGGTGTTGTTTCTACGACTTTGAGCGTCGCCTAGACGAGCGGCTGAAAGTTCAGGTACTTCCTGCGCTCGGGCTGCTCCAAGGGCAAGCTCTGCCCATTTTCGCATGAGGCGTTCGAAGGGTCAGTGATCCAGCTTCTTCTGGAAGGGTCCAAGTATGTGCTTTGGTATGTCTTTGCAAAATGTTGTCTTTCTTGTGGTGTGCATTGCAGCCTGGGCTGGTCATTGTGGAGCAAAATCATGCACGCAGCAGCGTCCTCGCTACAGATGTGCAGCACGAAACGTTTGGCCGAGGACAGCGACAGCACTCCACAGGACTTTGTGTTGGAGAACGTTAGCAGAGCACCCTCGAGATGAACATCATGGAACAGCATACCACGTTGAGAAGGTCTTCTTGCACAAGTGTCCTATTGGCGGACTGCCTGCGTTGACAGCTTCCGTGGCATCCGGCACAAGGACTATAGAATTTAAGCAAGCAAACGCACCAACGTAGCGCTGCTGCCAGCCGCCGTTGCGCCGCCACCAACGCCACCGCCCCCGGCGGCCACCACCACTCCGCCCACCAGCTGGCCCGCCATCGCCACCGCCGCCACTGGTCACTGGCCCAGCGGCCACCGCACCAGCAGCACCACCACCAGCACGGAATCAAGGATCTTGCGCACAGATGTTCTCTTTTAGTGCCAAGCTTGGGCGCCTGCATGCCGTAGAGTTGCAGGTGGGCCTGCAGCCTGCTGTTCCGCTTGAGCATAAGTTGCCTCCTGAATAGCATTTCTTCCGTGGGCTTTTGCTCTGCTATTTGGATGTTGAGGTTGCGAACACCATGCAGATTCTTCGAGCTTGGCGCCTGCATGTGGCCCGAGCATGTTGCCAATCACTGAACATCGTCTCAGCGCAGCATCATCAAAGATCGTGTCATTGCAGGCGCGGAAGCGCGTGCAAGTTTGCGCATGGCAACCAGGACAACTGTGCTGTTGCTTCATAACGACTCATGCCAACTTCAGCCCTATGATGATGAAGGAAATGGATGCCATACAGGCTGTCATGCGAGCTGGGAAAAAGCGGGTGGGCGACTAGTTCCTCACGCGATATGCGTGACAAGCATGTGCATTTCATGGAACAGGCCAAGCTGGACGGAGAGACAGATGAAGGCGATGCCACAGGCTGCCTCGATTTTGAGGCTGCATGGCTATGCCTTGACGTTTGCGGAATGTAGGCGCTGTGACAACTGCAACTGGACCGTCGGAAGATCAGCTTGTGACCAAAAGCTTGTCCTCAGCCGCTCGGCAGCGTTTGCCAAACATTGCGACCTCGTTGCAAGCAGCACAAGCAGCATCCAGTAAGTTCAGGCAAGAGGGTTCCAGGACTTCGACTGCTTCGACCCAGCGTCAGCAGGCTTGGCTCAGCCTTTTGTGCGTCAGCCGCTCCCCATTGAGAATTAAGTGTCTTTTTCTGTTGTTCTAAGTCCATTTCTGATGTTGCCGGGTTGTTGGTACGACTCAGAAATATGGTGCATGTTCTGAAATGCGCCGCCTAGAACGAAAGCTGCAAGCCCAATTAAGGCCCCGCTTGCCCTACTCGCAGCTGGGTGGAGCCCGCCAACCTTCCTAGCCAGCATCGCTATTGCACCTCCCTGACTGAGTCAAGAGCTGGCTTTTGCTGTTGCCGGCAGAACATCCCAAAAACTTCCTGAATATTGTCTTGTTGCAGACGAGCTATTGTTCATTCAAGAAGCCCGTGCCAGTGCCGCTTCTAGTTCTTGATGCGGGCAGGGGCTTTAGAGAACTTCGCAGGGGTTGGGACTTGGCAACGAAACAGAATGGGACTGTGTTCAATTCCTGTGAAGTTAGGAGGTATCCGGGCGAGCCTCAGAGTGCATCGTCAGCATTTTCGGGCGCTCATTTTTTGGCTCATGTACTTGGCCCCCAAACCTTGGCCTAGCTCACTCCTGGCAGATCCCAAATGCTAGAATGAGCACTGGTAGTATGGGCCCGATTCGCGAGCAAACGCTCTGCTGAACAAATTCTGGCTCCTTGCACTTGTTGCTGCGAGGCTGATTCGAGTCCCTGCAAAGTAGTAATTGTTGGTGAGCGAACCCTCATAGGAGTGCAATGTGTGCCGAGCATGCCAAGCCCTGGAAACCGAAAATGCGTAAAAATAGCATTCAGTTCATCCAAACTGGAGTGATAGAAGATATCTTTAAAAAATGGCCCTTTGAAAGATGTTGAAAGTGAAGTTGGAACCCTCAAAGTGTATTGAGAATTTAGACTTTGCAAGCAACTTAGCCTTTGTAGAGAGTGAGTACAGTACATGTCAATTGACTTCACAAAGCTTCCTGAATCTTCGTGAAAATCCAACGCTGCATGAGGTAAATTGTCTTCCTTTGTCTAGAACACTGACAACAAGAGCTGTGAAGTCTAAGTGCTGGAGATTGGCACTTTCGATGAGAATTTCCTGGGAAACCGTTCAATTTGCAGCACCTTCCTTCTGTGACCACTGGAGAAGGGGCTGCGTCACAAGGTTCTACCTGTAAGTGTATCTGCATTATCTTATATCTTAGCTTAGTGCCAATAACTAGTAGCATGTTCTTCGAACACAGCCTTTTAGCACTAGCTGCATGTGTCTTTGCTTCTTTGCAGGAGTTGTTTCCCTGACTCCTTTGCCTCGTGTTGTTTCATATTGGTCTGTTTCATCATATGGTTAGTAGAGTCAACTTGGCAATGAGTTGAATCTTCATCCTCGTGTTGTTTTAGAGTGATTCTTCATTCAACCATTCTTTAGCTTTATAGCTGTCTTCTTCTTGATTAAGCTATTGTTATTCTACGTAAACGGCAAACATCTAAACCTTTGTAAATCGCTTTGAAGCGTTTCAATCTCACAGCTACTGCAACTACTGTTTCAGATGTTGCAGTTGCCAAACAGCAGATACATTGCCAAGCAGAACTCCAAAGAGCGGACTTAAAATTCGTCCATCAGTTGGTATACCAGAAATATTATTTTGGGAGTATCTACTATAAGGTTTACTTTTTGTTGCCGGTTGTTCTCTTTGATGGAGTAATTTTTAGTTCTGCAGACGTCAACCTACTGTCACCGCACGCTGATTCAACACTTCCATCTATCTCAGTTTTTTCCTGGGAGCTTTTTGATCCTGATTTTACCAGGGTAGTGTATCATTTTTCTTGTATATTTTTCTTCGATTTTTTTGGTTTCAACGGTTCAGGGAAAGCTGAAGAAGGAAAGCAAGAACGAAAGAAACACAGAAAGAAAGCAAACGGAAGCACGAAGAAAGAACGACAGAAAGAAAGAGCCCTCGGGTACTGCATAGCCTGTAGAAGAAGAAGAAAGAAAGAGCTGGCTCCTGGAAGGGAGACGCTGGGGTTCAAGGTTTAGGATCTTCTCATTCAGTGGGCTTAGGGTGTACGTTCCTGCTGTCATTTCTCAGTGCAGGATCTCACCTCAATGACTCCTCTGGGTGGGGACGCGTTCCTTGGTGCTCTGTTCGGCGGCTTTTGACCTTCTCATTTTCAGATGCTAGCTTGGAAAAGAGCACCCCTGACACCTGACTGTTGCTTGCTGGGGACTGGGGGAGGGAATCCATGAAAGATTCACAATCGTCGCAGTATCCCCGCCCTAGACATGGTCATATAGGGGTTGAACAGAATTCCAACAGCATCCCTTTTAACCCATCTGTGCTTTTGGCAGGACACCCTGCAAAACTTATTGTAGCTATTTCACCCCCCGCAGAATTACAATAGCATCCTGGTCCTCGCGTCTGAAAAGTGTCGACAGTCACAGGGATAGGGGGGGGTCCCTCCCCAACCAAGACACATATAAAACAAAAGAATACGAAAAACGTAGGGAAAACAACTGTCTCGCGCTATACAACGATATACAAAATATAGCAATAGCAGACGGTATAGAAAATCGAACCTTAAGACAGCACGAGCTTCCTTCAGCTTGCCGTTTCAAGTGTAAAGACTCCCTGGCCAGTTTAGCTAGGGGGCTTCGAGCGCAGATCGCTCAATTCCTCAGGCCCCACTGAGCAAAACATCACTTGCACTGCGAGGTATAGCTTATGGCTTTCTTAGCAATGACTGACCTAAATCTTTCTAGCCCCCGCTTTCCATTGATGTGTCCGACGCCCCATCAAGCTAATATGACTGGCACTGTTCTACATGAATTTGTTCAGACACCTTTCGTCGCCGTTGTTTTTCAATTTTTTTGCCATTTTTCCGATTCGGGCCATCTGCAGGTTGTTGGTTCTTCACGCCCTGATTTGATTTGTGTTTTTTTAAAGAATTTCGGCGGATGTTTCGACTTTTCTCGTTCGGGATGCATTTGTCGACTTTTTGAGGGTTGCTCTTTTCGACTTTGCGGGACCTTTGTTGAATTTCTTGCCCTTCGGGAATGGTCGACTCTTCGCGACCTTTGGACTTTTCAAGTTTATGCAGCTTGGTCAAACTTTTCTGGATTTCTTTAATGTTCCGGCTCCTGGCATCCTAGGTTGACGTTTCGGGATTTTTAGGACACTCTGACCTTTCAGGCCACGGTTTTTTCAGCTTTTCAGGTCATTCTTGCAATTCTTCGCCCACATCCGCCCAAAGCCCTTGGCAGCCACAGTTATCAGAGCTTCCTCCCAAGCCGTGAAGTTGATGATACCTTGAATCAAACAAATCCCATCAGCCATGTAGCATTGGTATGATATGGACTCGACCCAAAAGCATGACCCACATGCGGATGAGAAGTCCAACAGGACAACAGCCAGGACTGCAGCTAAGCAAATCAGGTGTTGAAGCTTCAACGTGCAGCAGCGAGGGGAGCAGCTTTTGCGTGGGGGCAAATCTCCAACTTGAGCCCATCCTTTCGACATACAGGAGTTCAAAAAGTCAACATTTGAAGTTCAATGCACCTCAGGGGCGACTTGTTGTGGCGCTGGAAGCAGATGGGCAGGCTTCCATACGGTCCCACGCGGCTCCGAAACAGCTCCGAAACGGGGTCCTACGCAGGTCCTACCCAAATCCGTCTTGTGCCCGCAGGTTCCGCGTCTCGTGGGTCTTACGGGTCCCACGCGGGTCGAAAAAAAGAGTCTACTGCGGCTTCCAAGCAGGAAATCCCAGTTGTGGAACATCCCATGAGATTTCTCTGGCTCCAAGAATTACGGAAGAGTCAATCTACTTGAACGTGCCGCGGCTTCCATGCGTCCCATGGGTCCCACCCCCCAAAAAGAGCAACGTCAAGCTACTTGAACGTATGCGGCGTCCGTGTGTCCCGTGGTTCCCACCATGTCTCGAAGGTCCTGCGGGCGCCACGCGGGCCTTAGACCTGGCTCCAAAAAGGTCGAAGAATCTTTTCTTTTGTTTTGTGACTTTTCGCCGAAAAGTTTGAAAGTGCACTTTTTGCAAAAATTGTCCGCAAACTCGAAAGAGCTTTCTTTTTTTGCGAAAGGCAGTCTTTTTGAGCTTTTGCCCGAAAAGTTGAAAAGTAAAATATTTACGAGCAATCATTCTTTGCGAAACTCGCTAAAGAAATACTCGAAAAGATTAAATGCGGTTCTTTTTGTGAAGCGTCGATCTTTCGACTTGTTGAACGAAATTTCGACATTCTCCGGCTGCGCAAGGCCACAGCTGGTGGCGAGCTTAGAATAGCCAGTGAAGCCACCAAGCAATTCAACGACAGAAGCCATGACGGTCGGACGCGTGGCGAGATGCACTTGGCCTGCATCCTCCAACTGGTGTAAAATAGTCTGAGCAGAGAAGGGAGACCTCAAGAAGTGAGACCATGAGGAGCAAGGAAAGTGTGGGGAATTCACATGAGGCCAGGAGGCTTGCCCCATAGACACTTGGCATGGGGAGGGGCTGCGTGAGGTTGTGATCTTTGCACTCGGCGCTGGACGGGGAAAACAACACAAGCATGCACTGAACATATAGATCGTAGTATATGTATTTTTGAAAGATGTGATGTGCGCGTACTGCTGTTCCAAGTATTGTTGTGGCTGTTGCAGGGTCTTTTGTTGTACCGGTTAAAAAACTTTGTATTTTTTTGGCAGTTGTTGTTTGACAAGCGATTTGTCTTTTTGGTCCAGTTTTTCTGGGCGACCGTGCTGTTTTTCACGCGTCTCATATTGGCTTTTCAGTCCTCGTGAATTCATGGATTGGGGACTTGTAAGTACTTTATAAGTCCGATTATAAGTCCCTAGCTAAGTCCGAGCTAAGTACTGGTAGGTCCCAGCCATGTCAGTTATAAGTCCTTGCGAAACCCATGCTCATAAGTGCTGTTACAAGTCCACTTATAAGTGGCCTAAGCGGCACGGCCACCCAAGCAGCAACGTACGTCCTTGTTCCCCCCACCTGCCCACCCCCTCACCAGGGCAAACCTGAGAACACCCTTGGCATGAACAGTGACAACCTTTTACGGCCGCATTGGCGATATGTGCCAGTAGCAATACTGAAAGCAACACCAACAACAGCAGCACCAGCAACAACAGCAACAACAACAGGAGCGGCAGCAACAGCAGAAACATTTTGGCACTCCGACGCTTGCACGAATCCGCGGGTGCTTTGGTGGGCATTGCATGACACATGTAATGAACTGTAGACCAACTAACTGGACGGTTGGGCACGGCAAGCTCTAGCTGAAAAGGGCTGAGTGCAAGGGCTGAGCAACACCAGAATGAAAGCGTTCACCCAGTACAGGAAGATACCTCGCCGCAAGCCGCAAGCGCGAGGTACTCTCGGCGAGCAGCCAAGGGCTCATTGTGAGTTAGAAGGAGCACACCGTATGTGCAAGGAGCAGCTTGTCTCAAACTCAAGCCAACATGACAAAGCTTCAGTTTCAGTACAAGCTAATCCCACCGGAGACGGTTTCTTCCCGAGCCCGTGACTCCGATCCCTAGAAAGAGTTTGAAGATGCCCAGTACCCTTTTGCAAGCCTCAATCCCATCCACAATCGCACAAGCACATTGATCTAAAGCTGCAAAAGGAATACAACCTTTTCCTAAGCCCGAAACATTGAAAACGCTTGAATATCCGCGCACGCTGGGCTGACTCATCAGCTGTACATAGCTGCACCCTCCCGGCATGTGGGCAGTTTCAATGTGAAGAACTTGTTAACTTGGAAGGTGGTACGGCGGTCGAGGCTAGAGGCCGGTACGTCGCAACGCCGTGAGTATGTCAGACGTGCTGGGTCGCAATGTCAGGGAATCCACAGGATTTGGAGCGAAGCTTACTGCTGTTTGTGCTGCTTGTGACAGCTGTATCAAATTGCAACCACATGCCGGCAATGCAGTCTTGCTCATGCCATTCATAGAGTTTCTGGGACGCCGATAGCTGAAGACAAGTAGCACTGGAGGGCATCAAGGGTGGTGCATGCGGTGCTTGGATACTCACAGCACGTGGATTTGAGGGAGGTTTAGTGGCACGGGCCTCTTCCAGGCTCCGGATCTTGAAACATCCTGCATTCTGGAAAACGGGGAAACGAACCCAATGTTGCCTACAATCCTCATGCTCCTTGGCTGTCCTGATGCGGAACATCGCAAAAAGCTTGTGACACGCATGCGCCTCTAGCATGTTGCAACGGTGGGCTGGATTCAGGGAACCTAGTATCAGGGCTTCCAGGTCCATATGAGCAATGGTCAATACTCGCATATTAAGCACGAAGAGAAGGAATGCCGTGAGATGTAGGAATCGGACAATAAGCCCCAAAGGGATAGGACCCCTCCAAAAGCGATATCCGTCAATCTAAGACGTAGCTATGACTGTGTTTTGGCTGAACCCCCCAAAAGCCCCCAAAAGCGATACCTTTCCTTGTATCCTACGCCAAGACCCCCAAAAGCGATAGGACCCCCCCAAATTGTCCATGGCATCGAATTATACAAGGAGTTTCGGCGAACGCTCATATGCAGCTGTGGTATTTGAAATACAGAAGGTTTCCCGCAAAGTTTTCAGAAGCCTCTACCTAGGATTCAGCTTTCGCAGCATTTCTGGCAGAGGCAAGGTACTTGATGCGCGTAAAGGCTATTCCAGAGCTGCGATGCCACTAAGGTGGATGAATCTGGTGATGGCCAGAAGGCAGAAGCCTGGCGTCTCTCCTGCTTTGAACGAAGGTGTCTAAGAAGAGTTGGTGACTTGCAACAGGCGCCCAAAGTTGTTCCGCCGCGAGCGCGGGAGGCTCACCGTGCCTTCCAAAGCGATGTATTCTGCAATGAGCAAATGAATACTTTCTGCCAGTGACATCTAGCGGTCCCCGCATGCCCGCTTCCTGAACTTGGCAAACCTGGAAATTCGCGCACAGCACAGCAACACCTCCAATCAAGCGTCGATGGACTGCGACCGTTTGGGGCCGGCACTACGTCACGCCAACAGGCATCACTCACAGTCGCTTGAAGCCAGCTTTGATGCTAGCAAGCTGCATTTGCCAACAGACAAAAGTGTAAAAATCTTGCGTGTTGCACCTTTCTGACGGAGTAATTCTCGGTGATGACGAGTGATGCAGGCAGGTTGCATTAAATTGAACCCTAGACCCTAAAACCAAAATCCCAAACCTTGACAAGCTTAAGGTTTAGGGAAACGTGCTTACTTGGGTGATCTGGAAATGAAAATGAGAAAGATAAAGCTCATTTTGAAGTCTGATTTTCCTACTGAAAATTATTGGAAACTGAAGGCTCAAACATTGCTTCCTGAGTTAAAGAAAACCTTGGAAAAATAGAAAAGAATAACCAGAGAGGGTTTCGGAATGGTTTCAATTCCAAATAGATTTTCTTTGACTCGCAGACGATCTGGAATAGCTTTCAATTTGAAGCTTACTTAAGTTCAGTAGCTCACCTTGACACTGAAAGTTCAGGGAGGCTCGCCTACTTAGATGTGGCGGCTCTGGAAGTAAGAAAAACAAAGCTGATGTTGAAGGCTGATTTGCTTACTAAAAATGACGGGCAACTAAAGGCTCGAACACTGCTTCCTGAGCTACCCTTTACGGAGCTTTCGTGCAAGGGTGTCTCGTTATTTATAGAAAATCCTCTAGGCTAATAGAAGAAGTAACCGCAGAAAAGATAAATGGAGCCGCTTGAGAAGGCTCAGAAGCAGTCTGCGAGCGGCTCGAAAGGGCTGTTGGGAGCCGCAGACGGTCTCAGGGGGCCCAACGTTTCCTAGAATACTGGCACCTGGGTTATTAATCTAAGGGGGGGGGCCGGGGAGAGGATCAGGGGCCCTTATCAATCACAAGCAAGGATTAGGTCAATGCATTTAATTGGCTAACAATCTGCCTAGGTCAATTTCCGCGGGAAGTCAGATTAGAGCACGAGCACAGCATCCCCTGCCGGCGCAAAACCAAAGCCGCGCAACTCAAATGCAGGTCAAACCACATTTCAATTTCAAGCGTTGTGAGAATCTACATGCGTGTCCGGTTGTCCCTCGCTAGCGTTGCTCGCACGCATGAAGGCCTCCCCTTTGGACATCAAGGTAATGCATACCTTCTTGTCATGTTGCGTTGCGTAGGAGGCTCCTAGCTCACATCAGCGCCAAACATACCTGGACAAGCCACCGCAAATCTTACTAATAAGTGGAAGCGTATAGGGGATTGCAGAACCGAAGCAAACGCAAGAAGCCTTGCCCACCTCACCCTGAAATCTCAAGGCACAATGCTGCTACCCAGCCTGGACGCATGAAAGCCGGGTAGGTGCCAGATACAACATCCACGGACCAGGCCCGGCAGGCCTATCTCGAAGTGTAAGAAAGTCAGAATCTTGTGATGAAGACTGCTCTGTTGAGGGCGTTGGAAGCAGAGGTGCGGGAAAGTCTGAGGCCTCAATGCCATGCGCGAGACACCTTTTTAAAGCCGATGGGGTAAATTCTGGAATGTTGGTGTTTGCGGTCAGCATGCGTGCGCAGGCAAACCAGCTTCCACGAGCGTTTGCATATCCCATCAGCGGCTTCCCCGCAGCAGGCGTGTTACGGCTTTGGGCATTTCTCCAAGGGTTGAAAGGAAGCCAGCGGATGGCAGGCGATCCCCCATCACTTCAACCTCAAGCAGTGCTTCGAGAGGCAGGGACTTCGATTCGAAGCCACTTGCAGAGCTGCTAGAAGTGGTATACCTCAGGCTCAGCAGAGATTCCTCCTAGCGGCTCCGCCAAAACGCTAGGCGTGGGTCGCGCAACTTGCGCGACTTGATGACAGATTTTGAAAGCTGTGCATTGGAGAGGGTTGATGCAGCTCATGCCGTGGGACAGGCGTGTGATGTTGTTGCACTCAGTGCCCCATTCATTCTTGAGACAGCTATACGCCGTAAGCCCGTAGGCACTTTCGACGACCATGACGATCAGTGGAGATTCGAGAGGTTGGGAGCTTTTATGAGCTTGTGATATCGGCGCCTGCCGACCAAAATCTTGTCACCTCGTCGTAGATTCTAGAAATTCAGGCAAAGCTCCTTTCTCGCACTTCTCTGCACTCAGTACACAAATCTCGTGTGCATCTGCCAGCTCACAGTTCCCCGGAAATCGCTTCTCGTTAATCTCTCCCATGTACTATTCCAATTCTTATTGCCATGGAAAACATGTTAGTCGAAGATGTAGCTGGTGTGAACGCGCAGCAAAGAATGAAAGACATGGAAAGTAATGGTAGCGTCACGGAAAGCGTGGACATGATGGACAACGCACCAAACCATGGATCATGGAAGATGTTAGACAGCAGAGCTGCAAAGTATCTGGCGATGAAGGACTACTCAGACTACTGATGCAGATTGTGTTGGATAACAGGAAATGTGCAGCAGACACATGACGCATACCCTTGATCCTCCATGAGGAGGCCCCGAAATACGTTATAGAGGGCTCTGCGACAACGGAGGTGCAACATCAGTAGCAAAGCCACCAACAACTCTTGTGGCAGTGAGCTCCCGGGGTCTATGGCCATCCCGATCGCCCAATCCCAGAACAAGATGCCGTTCTGCTACAGGGATTGCATCGAAATGGAAGCAGGGGATGAGAAGAATCACATCAACCGAAAAACGTGAATCCAAGCAAGACTGCCCAAATCAGACAAATCAGTAGGAAATCATGATCTGACACCCAACGTTGAACCCCCCCATCACTGCATTGCCATAATGCAATTTTGTGGCAGTGGCAGTTTCTCAACATTGTCCGAAAAATGAACGAAGCCAATGACAATGTTTATGCATATCATGCTCCGGCTACTTTCTCATCACTCCTCTCTCCCCTCCTGCATCATCATCATCATCATCATCATCATCATCATCATCTCTTGCCTCTCCCTCCTCCCCTCCCTCTCTGACTGTCCTCCCCCCTCAACTCCTCCCTTTACCTGTCCCACGCTCTGAGCGGCCAGCTTTGAGGATGACACGCATTGTCAATCCTTTGATTTGACCTGCGACGAAGCTGCGAGGTTGCGAAACGATGCGAAACGGCCAAGGCCCCGATTCTGTGGACGCTGTGAGCAGACAAAGAATTGTGTGGCAAGCAAAGTCTTACTTACCCGTCCACGGTCACTAGCTGGTAAGCCAAGAATACTTTTTGCTCGTACCTGACAACCTCGTGAAGTTTCTTCCGATCTTGGCGTGCCTGCACTGCACTTTACAGCGGTGGGATTACAAACAAATCTAGGTTTTGTTAACCTTATAATCCCTATATAATGCTTATGAAGCCATAAAAGATCAATCTTTCAGCTGAGGCTTCCTCACGACCGAGCGTTCCGTGCTCAAAGATGCAGCTAACAGAACAGCGTGTTGTAGTGCAGCAACTCAAGGCCTTGCAAGGTGGTGGAGAAGCTGCACAAGCTGCCCCTCGCGAAGAAAAAGCGCTCTTTTGCTGTTCCTCTTCGCAACTCAAGCACAGGTTGCGGGTAGAGCTGGTCAGATTTTGATTTGCAACATTTTGCAATAAGTGTGGCATTATGCTCCATTTGAGATGAGATTGCTGCATGGCAGCTGGTTAGAAAATGCCCTGATGGGCTCCACTGGCACTACTTCCGTTGCAATTTACAGAGATTGTTCACGTTTCTCGCAGTGTCAAAGCGTTGTTGCTGTCGTTGTCGCCTAGTGTAAGAATGCAGTCCGCGGCGTAAACAACGGCATGTCATCGCCCGGGATCAGTTTGCCCTTCCCCTGAGGGCAGCAATGGGGCCATTTCTTCTCTTATGAATGGTGCTGAGCTGCAGCGCGTGCATGCGCCACTTACTTGACGTGTCGTGTTTGCAAACTGAACGAGCACGCCAGGGCCTTTCGGGTGTCCTTCCCATCCCTCACTTTCCTTTCCCTTCGCAGCACATGAGCCAATCCACGCTTATTAGGACACCCCCAAACTTAAGTCAATCTCTGCAATGGCCCATGTAGTGTACTCGAAAATGTGGGCGGGAATTGCGCGCTCATCACGCTCCAGTGTTTGACAGGCAGACAGGTAGAGAAGTCAAAGAAAGGACACGGTACCCCTGGCTCGTCGGCTCAGCGCACCCTCCCCTCACTGAGCCCTTCATGAATGACATAGGCCATGCCGTACATGTCATAGAATGTCCAACCGAGACTCAGCCAAGACTATTGATGCCAAGTGCAAGCTGATAGGCAATGCAAACACACGCTTTCTGCGCAAATCCACAAAATCCTTCGAGCATACAGCAGGGTGTTGCCATGAGAGTCCCGGTAGCATTGAGTGGGCATCCAGGTGCGGGCTAGCTCCCTCTGACCCCGTGCGGTACAGTTGACCACTGTGGCACTGATTGCATGTGCAATGCTAGATGAAGACTTCGCGCTTGCTGAGCAAAGTTGATCCAGCACTGATTGTCCAGAAGCGCCTCCCCTGGCAGGCGCCAGAGTCAGCAGTTCTTTAAGATTCTGGAATGGTAGCGTGTGAGAGTTTGCCCACGCTACTTGTGCAGAGGTTCGGAAGAACCAACTGCGGCAGCGGTTTCTAGACCGAAATGATGAAAGAATCACCACACTGGCTTAGTGGAGCCCTTGTTACACTCGGTGACGGCTCAGGTTCTGGGATGAGGAAGAGGTTGGAAACTGCATATGTCATATTACGTCATGGTGGATGATGAACGGACATGACTCTTCTTGCTGCGTTGCTCCTTGCAGGTCGAGAAGCCGCAATCGAAGACACCTGCCATTGTGGCGGCTTGGCCTTTGAGGGAAACAAGTGAAGCAACAAGTGAGCAACTGTATGGTATGCGCCTGAGGCCGCGTCATGTTGTGAGGCAAGACGGGACAACGGCCAACCTCGAACCTACTGGAAAATCACGGCTGTTTTTTCAAGAATCACCTGGACGCCCTCTTTCCCTCACAGCTGCACACAGTTGCCAGGTTCTGTCGTAATATGCACCATATACGTCAACACTCGCTTTTGGGAGGAGAGAGCGCCCAAAAACAGACAGGTGAACGTGCCGGCACTGCGCTGAAAGAGGTCGAAGCGCTGAACCCCACAGATAAGCACCAGACAACGAATACCATAGCACTCACAGGGAGTAGCTGCTGAATTGATGTTGCTCAGCTCGCAGAATGCTGGGCATGGCATGGAGCAAGCAGCGCCGTGAAATCTGTTACGGATCCCATGAGCCTCTTTGCATCCTCGGATCCACCCCTGCGCGCGGGAGAGGGAGTGCTTGCATAAAACTGAGAATTCACATATGAGCAAGCGCCAGAATCATTTGGCGGCGCGAGCTCGTTAACAAAATCTCAACTGAGCTGCGCATGCTCCAGTGAAAATGTGCTGTTGTGCTCCTTTCGTTGCCAAATGCCTCGACGCAATGGCGGGTGCCTAAGCAAGGCTTTCCAACAAGCTGTCACATGGCGCTGCTTCACTGCTGCTCTTTGTTGCCACAGACAACCTCACTCTGCTTTTCCTTCAGGTCGGAGAAGGGTGCAGGTTAAAGGCTGGTTGAGTGCTATTCATGACATATCCTTTTCCCGGAAATGTCCTTTGACATGCCCTTGCGCTTACCTTGCGAGGGGGCGTGTCAATCTTTTTTTTTGTAACTTGTCCTGGCCAGCATGGATTCATTGTTGTGATCGTGTTTCATATTGCCAGGGCATGGTCTTTCGCGCTTGCGCGCGCCTTGCGCGAACTTCGTGCACACCTCACACAAAGTTTGCTCACGTTTGAAACTATAATTGGGGTTCCAGATACAGTGAGCATCAAGCAGGCACGCTGAAAGTGGGCGGTTGGGTGTGCACGTCGATGAGCGATGGGTTCGGGCACAGGAGCACGGGCCAGGAGCACTGAGACGTCTCTAAAGGCCTGGGGCGATTCTGCCGCATCCAGGACAGGGCGGAGTATTTTGGCCGTGAGGCCAGTAGGGCCAGGTGCCGCGCCTTTCCGGCCCGAGGCAAGTTGGCGAGCAATGCTGCCCTGCAACTAGCATCTCCGGCATCTCAGGCTGGAAATCGTGGATTTCTGGCCTTGGTGGGGCATACGGTTCAGTGAGCTGTTGCAGTATCCGAGTTGGCCGCAGCAAGTGGTTCCCAATTTATCTTCTTAGCGGGCGGCCGACAACTTGCCAAGCTGGACGGACACATGGGATGGCTCGTTCAGTTCGGCGGGAGGCGACTCCGGCGAGATGGAAGTCGCCATTCCGACCGCCTCAGCCTCACTCATGGCTGGCAGCACGCAGTAGGTGCCTATTCTGATCGGAATCAGGATTGGAACTGTGGACCGGCGGTGGTGTTATGGTTCAAAGGTGCTCAAGGCACGGCGGAGCCGGGGCTTACAGAAAAGGGGAGGTGCCCGCAACAAGGCGAAGTCCGCACAAACGCGGGCCATGCAAGAGGCCTCCAGACCGGGCATCGGGGTTTGAGAGGGGTGCCGGGTCAGTTGGTGACGCAGGGCTAGTTCCCCGGTACGAGTTGGGATCCTGTGATGATGCGGAGTGCGGAGGCGAGGCATCGGGTGAATCATGCAGTGATGGTCATTCGAGGACACTGCTCTGCGCCATCTTCTCGCTGACTCCGCCGCATTCCCTCAACCTGCTAGCAGTCTGCTGTAAGAGGCTTTGCGGTCATTAGCCTTTGGGTTGCAAGTTACGATATATAATATACGCTGACGAGATGGCACAAGGCAAGGTGTAGTGAGGATCGCTTTGGTCTTGCAAGAACCACTCGATACCGCATGTTTAATTCAGGTGGAGGAACTAGCTTCAGAAAGCACGGGTCCTTCAGGCAACGCATCCGCGTATGGCATTTGATATCGTCATAACGGTCCTGAAGCCATTGCCGTGTGTCGGCCGGCTGCAACTTCTGAAATCATGGCTGCCGCTGCCCGGTTGCGAAGTGCCGAGGCTGCGCGGTGGATTCAGCAGAACAGCTCCAACAACAAGATCTCAACCAAACCCAGAAAACATGCCGGGTCTGGATTGTGGGTCGCTTGCTGTTTTTCGATGCGGTCCCACGAGGGCCAGACTGGGGGTCTTTTCAAGACGCATGAACTTTGCTAAGACGATAAATCCTCAGTTCCAGACCGTTGAACGTTGCCAACATCAATTGCAGGAGCAACGCCGAAAGGGACGCCAATTGAAAAATTGGCAGCGGTTCTGTGTGCGGCTGCCGGCATATTGCGCAGCAGATCGGCATGGTAACTGACTCAAGAAACTTGTGATGTCGGGGCTCATCCAGCAAGCATCGACAGGGTGCCACAGGTATGGCACCATCATGTAACAAAAAAAAGTGCGAAAACTACGTAGCTGCTCGGCCGACCGTACAGAGCACTTGGATGAGCCGGGGGGTTGTTAAATCTTATAGTGGGTTAAAGAGGTTAGCTAAGGTTTTAGCCAAATTATAAGTGTTTAATAAAGTATAAGTTAAAGATTTCATAATCAGAAAATAACTATTTACTAGCCCATTTGCTAACTGTTTATGATTTTGGTTAAGTACTAGCAAAGCATTTATTAAGTACTTA
>CAJNIZ010024670.1:29995-43382 GCA_905231905.1 Symbiodinium pilosum
TGGTGGTTGGTCACTAAAGTCAGCTTCCAGCCGGGCGAGGACAACATCTACTTTAAAATCTAACAACCCCACTGCGAGGGTGGGGAATACATGTAATTAAAATCAATTGAAACCTTCTTGGAAGTCTTTTGAAATCTATATTAATCTAAGTAAATCAATTGAATTCATTTGGTTCTTCTGTCGAAAGCTATATAGATATAATTGAAATCTAAAACCAATTGAAATCTTATTGAAATTATAGTACAATCTATATAAATCCAAGTAAATAAACTGGAATCCTATTGAAGTTACATTCAAATCTACCCAACTCTAATTAAAATCCGTTCAAATCTGATTGGGCCCCGAGAAAATGCAATAGTAGCAAAATCCATTCAAATCTGATTGGATTCTAATTATTGAGTATATAAGAACAGTTATATAAATCTAGGAAAATCAATTGAAATTCTTACTTATTGAAAGTACAATCGAATTCAATCTAATTCAAATTCATTAGTATATACTCTAAACCCTAAACCCCAAGCTCTGCATGCTGTGGAGACTTCAAGCAAACCTGTTTCTGGCACCTGCCCTGAGAAAATGGTTATTATTCTTAAGGAGTTTTGTTTTTATTCCATGCAGGAGCACCTGTAAGGGGTAGCTCAGGAAGCAATGTTTCCCCGGGAAATTCTTAATACGGATTAGTAAGGAAATCAGATTTCAAAACCGTCTCTGCTATTCAAATTTCTGAATGCCATAAGTATCGAAGGCCATTCAAGCAGGCTTGCCTAGGAATAGAAACCCTACCCAGTGAGCTTAAAAATTCAAATATATAAGGTAGGATATAGGCTGTAGAGCTTGGCTGTTAGAGTGTAAACTATAAGTTAAAGCGTAAAAGTGGTAGGTCCCTAATAATCCGTTCCCAGAACTCCACAACTACAGTTTGTTCGCTTGATTGGGGGTACATGGTCCCAGATTGATTTGGGCTGTTAGGTAAGCTTAAGTTTTAGAACACAAAATGTAGTTGGTCCCATATTTTTTAAGGGGTTGTGGCTAATTTTCTTTGAATTTAGGTGTTAAAGGCCCAAAAATGCCCAAAAGGTGCCTCTGCTTTTAAAACAGCCTTTGAACCCCATTTTCGGCCCCGCGAATTTTCTTCAAATCTAGGTATACTTATTCATCTGGAGCACGGATTAGGTCATCCAAGCTTGCCGTAATAAAGGAGCAGCATGTCATCAGTGGGGGATGGTCAATCATTGTGTTCGAATCTTTTTGTTCGCAAATTGGGGAGGGGCTTGCCCACCCCCCAACCGCCCCCCACGCTATTTTAAGCCCATCTATGCTTGCCCTTGTTCATCATCTTAGATCACTGCATAATATTTCATCATTTTTTGGTCATGTTTCGGCTATTTCCATGACTGGTTATCATCTTCATCCGTTTTCACCAATTGCCATAACTTTCAATCATTTTCATCATGTTTCAATAATTTTCAAAATTTGCATGATTCTTCTTCACATTTTCTCATGTCTCGTCATATTAGAACCATATCCATCAACTTTCATCTTCTCAATCATTTCATCATGCCCCATCATTTTTCATAATTCTACAGCTCTTTTAACAAGTTTCATCATACTTCACGAATTTTCAACATCTTTCGCATTGACATCACTTTGCATTCATTTTCCTCCTGTTTCATTATTTATCATCATTTTTCATCATCCGACACCCGTTTTGCTTCAGAATCGCGCTCTCGTGCAGCATCCTTCGATTCCACGCCCCCAACCCAAAAACATACACACCAAAAAACAAGATACAAAAAGCACCAACTCAGAAGGGCACCAGGAAGATTTCTGCGACCCACTTCAAATCCTGGAAGCTTGGATTGCCCTTTCAAAGGCCCCTCATCCAAGAATTCATTTCTGGTTGCTTTTCGTTTGGGTTGATTGTTTTTTGTGGTTTTCCACTGTCTCCCTGCCTTCTGGCTTTTGTTTGGGCTTGGTGTGGACCTGTGTTAATGCAAGCCGTTGGAACGCCAGGACGGATACATCAGCATCCCAGAGCTGTCCATGTTCTATAGTGACCTCGGGAAGGCAGTGCTTGCAAACCAGTTACTTCTCGGCTCCGAGCAAGTCATGTCGATCAGCACGGGAAGGCCTCAACAGTCGTACTGACCTCTCGCACACTCCACACAAGACATGGGCATGTATAGGGCCGCTCCAGGCATGTGACACTGTCTTGCTGTGCCGCGCTTCATACACTATACTAGTTAGTGCGCGACAAGTGCAAACTTCAGAACGTGCACGTGGCAAGGCGTCTTCTTTGCATCATCTTCGTAGCTTGCGCGTACGAATCAACACTCTGGTGCGACCAGGAATGCCCTTGCCACTGCAATCTGCAATAAACAAGGAGCGAGGATCCGTATAACTGACCAAAGCTGGTTTGCTTGTTTTCCCTGCAGGTTATGGACGAGAAGCCTCCGACGTACCAGGACTCACCATGCGCGTATGTGTTGTGCCGAGCAGCTTCCGTGGTAACTACAAACTTCCCAAGACTTCAAGACTGGGAAGGTTAGCGCGTTTCAGGGCAGGGGCAAACAATGTAACAAGCTGCGCTTAGGTGCTCATTTTTCCGGCATCGGTTTCTGGCTAGAGTTTTTTTTTTCCAAGGCGCGTGGTTCCACATGAGACGGACGGCAAGCCAGTTTTTGCACAATGGAGTCTGCACAAAGCAGCTGTTGTGGAGCAGCAAGGTTGCCCTCTCGGACCAACTGTGCGTGGACACCTTCCTGACAGCTTGAGTCGCACAGCTGTTAGCAAGATCTCGGGTTCTAAGCATGCAGTGAGAGCGGGTAGCAATCTGGCCTTTAAAGGCTATGAGTCGTCACTTGCGCGAAGCAATTCGCAAGCTAAGTGTTTGGTTTGCGCATACATGAGCTCGTCTTCATGCGTCTGTGCTTGGTTAGAACTGCATTCGGCGTTGGAGGAGCTGCTTGAACTTGCCCGGAAGTGCCCAGCATATCCAATTCAAACAAGCAAGCGGCCTGAGGCCTTCACAGACATATGCCTGGACAGGTATGACACTGACAGCGACAGCGTTCTGACGTATGAAGAGTTTGAGCTGCTGTTTTGCGACTACTTGTGCCGGACACTGTGAGAACATGAAGTTTATCCAGCTACCCGCGGCTAGCCATGTTCCAGAGAACTTCCTGATTTGCGGCCATCGCCCCTTGTGCTTGATGCAGGACTTGCTTCAAGCCGGAGGAGTTTGAAGTCCAAGATTCCGCATCTGAACCAGACAAGACACCGAACTGATTGCCCGGTGAGACGCAGATTGCGCATCCTGCGCTGCGCACATGGATCACATGGGCAAGGCTTGGACGTCTGTTTCACGTAGAATCATAAATGCTTTGCTTTCGTTTCTGAGCTCGCTCGGAACTCATTAAGTTCAACAATGACTTGAACTCTTTGCAACGCAAGTTCTGTAGGGTCGCCAGGAAATGGCTTTCCAGACAGCGCTACGCATAAAAACGAGTATTTTTGACCTCGTGAGTCTGCAGCTGGTATGGCCTGGAGGCAGACCACTCGGAGCAAATGTCGACTTTTATGCTTTCACACAATCCCTTCCACAGGTGGCCTCCGTATGCATTTTTTGTAGCTGGCTTCTGTGAAGTATTAAGCAGGCGAATGCCCTCGAATAGCCACAATGCCCTGCTGGTGCCTCGTGCCAGGTCACGCATGTGTTCTGTCGTCATTGCAAAGGGCACCCATGCCTTTGATGTCCGAACAGTGGCACATGCATCCAACCAAGAATGTTCAACAGGGCATGCAATCATTCAGTACCCAAGAGAACACCATGATGCGCTTGTCGATGCCGATATCTCTCCGAGCTGAATGAGGGTTGGCAATTCGTGCCGATTGCTTAGACAGATCCAGCCGCTCTTGCTGCAGTCGCCGCACAGTATGTTCAGAAGCGTTGCCAGAAGTTTGTTGTGACCCCGTGACCCCTCATGCCATGCCTGGCCCACCTGACTGCTGCCAAATTTTGCGCTAGATCCAGTCAAGCTATCCCAAATTCATCCCCCAACCTTATCATTTTCCACCCGGCCCCCTGTTGCCATGGCAGCTGATGAGATGACGGTGGAGGCAAAAACGTATCACTTTCGTGTAACCACGAAATTTCACTGTTATTTGCCAGCGTTGAGAACCGTCATGACCCGTTCATGCTGCCTTGCGCGCAGGGCGTACCTTGGTGGAGGCGCGTGTGCCCACAGACTCTAATCCTCTCGACAGACTCCTGGCTATGATGGCTATGAGGTGTTGCTTACTCCATTTGGCCTCAGGCCGCGTCCTTGCTTTGCACCCCATGACGCCATGACTTTTCCTTGTTCTATCAGGCATTGCGTGGGTCAGCTCCATCCCGTTGCTAATGTTGGCCCTTGGAGGGTCGATGCAGCCCCATGCGGGGATCCCAAGCTTCACACCATGAACATATTTCATGCCTGGATTTGGATGTTTGCACAGATGGGATGGTGCAAGTCGCTTCTTACGGCTGTTTCGATGTTCGCCATCCTTGTTCAGGCAGGACCTAGCGGCTAGCGGCTAGGACCTAGCCAAGCAGCTACTAGCAAACTTTAGGGATGGAGTGCCGCAAGCAAGTTTGCTTTGTGCAGTTGTCTGGCAGGTGGATCAGCGCCTAGCGGCGCTGACAGTTTTCCTGGCCTGCCCAAGATAAGTAGAGGGAGAAGAAGAAGAAGGGAGGTATGAAGAGCAAGACTGGACAGAATGCAAGCAAGACACAATGGTATTTGGCTGCAGGTTTCATTTTCCTCTGCAACGTTGGCTCGCACGGGGCTGGCCTTTCTCTTTGCAGCAGCGTGAGCCGAAGTTAGGGTTGAAAAAGGGCAGCCGTGGAGTCATCGCTTCGACGTTTTGCCTCTCAGGTGGCTTCCGGCATGACGCTGCTGAATGCCTGTGAGCGCGTTTGCGCACCCAACCCGAAGGTCAGCAAAGCGAGCCAACAAGTAGAAAGATAAACAGGATGCTGGTTGAAGCTCACAGTCAGATAGGGCAGATGCGATCGGCCCGTGCCCAGCTCCTGGCGTTCCAGTACAAGGGCTACGCAGGCTATAACAAGCGCCGCTTCCTCAAAAAGCCCAGCCGGCGCAGAACACGGAGTTGATTCTTCAAAAGCATAAGGTTGTGAGCTTCGGGGCGCTTTGGATACAGTCCAGGAAGGCAAAAGCTTCTTCGCCTGCCACCCACACGGTGCGGAGCTCGGATTGCAAAGAATGCAATGGCTGGAAGGCTCATACAGGCTGTCTACGTCTTCTCAAAAGGATGGCCAGAGATTTTTACCCAAGCACCCTGCCAGTACATCTACCTTTAGACTGATACTGAAACGTTCAGTTCGCATATCGTGACAGGAATTCTTTCTATTGGCTGGATCTGCAACGCCGCCCAGCAGCATCCAGCAGCACTGCGCGCAGTTGGCCTGGCACTGCCCTTTGCCGCATGCTTGTTCGACTGAGGTTGTTTTTGGTCGCAACTTCCACAAGGTGGGAATACGCAGCATGCTGCGTACGTTGCGCGAAAGTCTGATTTTATTCGCAAGGTCGTGGGTCGCTGCAATTATCTCATCGATCCCACTTTGCGGACAGTGTCTTTGGCTTTGAAACGTTTGGAGGATGCGCTTTGTCTGCACAGGAACAAGGGCTTGCTAGCCAAGTTGTTTTTGGATGCCTTTGAGGGACCGTGACGCCGGCACGAACTTTGCTGTGAGAGCTTGGCGTTGTGCAGCGTGAGCCATACTTGTAGAATCTAGATAGAGACGGTTGCCAGGCACGGATCAATCCGCGACACACGCGCAACCACAATGCACGACCTCATGAGAAAGGCAAGGATCATGGCAAGCTTGTGGTCTTGACTCTTGAGATGCTTGGCTTGTCCTGATTCTGTACTTGTAGCAAGATTTCCAATGTCTTGCTGATTGCCAGGGCGAGTCAATATCCATGATTCCCGGTGCCTATCAAGAGGCCAGAGAGCGAAAGAGCCGGAATCCTTGGCATGACTTCTGCAGCAAGTTTGAGGCGACTCGCTTTTCCCACGGCCTTGAGAGAGTGGCACTGGCACAGCGCAGAGGCCTAGACGAGACTGCCTGCAACTCCTAGTGAAATGTTCCCTTGTGCGATCCTTGACGGCAGTGCTGGCTTCTAAATCAAGCATCCACAAGTTGCAAGACTCAAACACGTCGCAGGGGCGAAGTCTAGGAATGGCTTGGTTGGCATAGAAATGCCTAGGATTGTACCGGTTGGGTCCATTATGCCGCAATTATGCCCATTGTAGAAAAGTCTGAGCAGTCCTGCGCAGGTTTCGTGAAGTGCGCCATGGACGGGGTTGAAACGGACATGACACGGGCACCAGATGCACAGTCGCACTACCCAGACGAGAGCTTGAAGGTACTGCTTGCGCTACGGTTACAGATTACATCCAGTGACCGAGCCCCAGCCGAGCCCAGCTTGAGTGTTTTTGCTCATGTTCTGTCCTTATGTCCTTCATCTGCACGTTAGGTACACTTTTGGCGAGAGTCAGACGTGCTCCCCGCCCTGTGGATGGGCAGTGTTGGAAAAGGCGCTTTGCCAGGTACTCAACGTTGGGTGGCTTCGACAAACTCCGGCTCTGGACAGCAAAACTTTGTGAAAATTACTGCGCAGGAATGCTTTCACGATTCAGCCTCACCCAGAATTGCCGCAGGCTGAATCGCAAGGGCATTCCAACCGTGTGCTTCTGGGGGTTGCCGTCCGGCCCTCAGCCTCCGATGCGGTTTCCGCAGATGTTTCCGCTCTGGCGCAATCTCCTGTCAGAATTAAATTGGGGTCAGGAGTCCTCGACAGGTCAGCTGTCCACTTGAATACGGATTTCTTCCTAGATCATATGTGAAAGTCAGCTGCATTCGGCCGGCATTGGGCCAGTTTGCATGCAAGACACATGCAAGTGCAGCATGATTGGTCGCAGTTGCTCCTTGTTCAGCGCACGTTTTGAGAATGCAAAGGTAGCAGGCTCAGGAACCCAATTTGGTGGGAGCATTAGGTAAGTGAGTGTCGGCAGCCAGCTTGGCACTGTAGAACAACATGGTTGTCTGCGAAAAAATGGAAACTTTGCTGAGCTTGAAGCCGGCCATCAAAACTGTCATTAAATGGAAGCAGAGGTCTTGCTGATGAAATGGCACCATGTGAGACATCAACTGCTTCTTGCTGCCATTTCTGGATAGTGGCAAAGATAATGGAAAACTTTTGGATCTGTCAAAGGAGGTGCACGTGCCATGTCTTGTAGCCGCCTCGTGTCCCTCCTTCCGGCTCAAACACTTTGGCCCTGTTTCTTGCTGCCTTCAGCTCGCTGCAGCTCGCTGACACTCCCTCTCTCTGTCCCCTTTGCTTCGTCCCATGCTCTCATGAACTCCCGTTATCTTTCGTCCCCTGCATCTCGACGGCTAGTACCTCACTTTGCAAGCACGAAAGCAAGAGCCCCCCAACAGCCTTATGGGACAAGGCTGTAATGTCAACTTCAGATTACAAAAGGGGGTCGTATTGGAGCTAAATCAGCCCGAACGGAATAATAAAAAGGGGATCGTATTAGAGCTAAATCCGAGCTGAACGGATTAATAACAACATAGGAACGGAATAGCGCGTGCTGGCTTCTGGAAACGCCCAGGTAGAAGAAACAACAAAAAGACAAAAAGAAGAAAGCCAGAGAGAGAACAGAGAGAGCCAGCCAGTCTCAGCAACCCAACCCCTAATTAGATAATTAATTAGTAGTAAGCTGGTACAAGAAGCGTGCTTAGAGCCTAATTTCCCGAAGCTCCTGAGAGAGAGGGCACTTTGCCCTCCTTATAAGCCTCTTTCTTGAAGAGATTGTTGAAGAGATGCTCAGCGTCGCAAGAGAGGCATTTGGTGACCAGGGATTGGCCCGGACCCCCCAAACAACTTTTCCTGAACTTGTTTGGGACCCCCCCCGATTATTCTGACCCCTCTACTTGTTGGGGGGGGGGGGGCTTTAATCAGAACACCCCATTACCCTAAGCCCTAGACCTTGAACAACGCCCTTAAGCAACAGAAAGTTGCGTGTCAGTAAACCCCTAGACCCTAGACCCTAAACCCTAAACCTCAAACCCTAAAACTTTAACCCTAAGCCCAGAACCGCGTAGGTCAGAGGCCTTGGCCTTGGTGTTGAGAGGTATCTGTAGGCGTCGGCGTACAAACGCAGAGATACGTTTTTAAAGTGCGCGCAAATACAGAAGTGAATGTAGATGATTCAGTCAAAGCCATTTAAGATTCAAGCTTCTGGCTGTCCTTAGTTTTCTTTAAGCCACATTGGAGGGTGACAAGTGCGGTTTTCACAGTGTTTGTGTGGACTACGGTGTTGGAGCCTGACTGCGTCATGCTTTGAAGGGTTCTATGGTCTGACATGGGTTGGCGTTTAGAGTCTAGAGGTTGAGGGGTTCAAGGTTTAGGGATCTAGGGGTCTTGGGTTCAGGCGTTTAGGGCTCTTAAGGTTCTGGACGCATGTTAAGACGTACCATCGGGCTACTCACGTAAGCCCAGGGTTCAAACGTAGCCTCGAAGGCCACAGGTTTCTCAGCCCAGAACTTCTTCCTACGTTTAAGGTTTAGAGTCAGGGTTTCGGGCTTCGGTTCCAGTTTTCCTGGCAGTTTCGGAGCCTGTTTCTTGGAGTGCCTTAGGTTTTCTTGACCGCATCTTAGCTTGTGCCATATTGCGTGCTGTACTTCTATAATGAACGGCCAGCTTTGCGTTACCATTCCCCGTTCCTCTCGTTTTTTTGTGGAGCTTGTGGTGTCACACAAAGCGGTGGATTGAGCAATGCCGTGGTGATACAAGGATGCTATAGGGGCATTTCAGATGTCATGGTTACATGCTAGCCTATGCCCACGCCCACTGGACATGACCATAAGGAATAATCCATGCCCATGATTTGAGGTGCCCTATATGTCCTCTCATACCACTATTACTGCGGGGGGGCGAACTCAATTTGAACAAGTTGTTTTTGGACTTGAGGTTCTCCATGCAGAGCGCGCTGCACGTTACCTCGCCAAGATGTCACAGCACTAGCCCACAGGGTCCTACGTACCAGTGTGTAGGGCTACGAATGTCATTCAAACAGTACGGGAAGTTCCTACTACAGAAGCCATACCTTGTATTATGTTGGTACTTTGGACTCATCGGGTATGCCACCAACTTTATACCGAGAGCCCATTTTATACCTGCAGCCAAGGGTCAGGGTCTCAGCCAGACCATTGTAGAGGTTCATCTGCTGAGACTTTGACAAGGACTAAAACAGGATCCACTTCACCATTCACAAGAACCCGTAATCTTCGGCCTTGGGATTGCCAAGTAGCTTAGTGCGCGGTCATGCCAGGATCAATTTGTGAACTTCTTGGTCCTCGATTCTGGCAGCACTGAAGACACCTTCATTGCCCCCTGCCCGTTTATGGAATGTTGGCTGTGGTAGGAATTTGATGTTGGCCTTAGCCGTAAGCTTTAAAATCTTATAAGCCCTGCACCTATTTTTCGGGGACTCAGAAGATTTGAGCCTAGGATCTTGGGCTCGTTGCGAAGCATTGGTGCCATGCTATGCAGGGTTAGAAGTACCCGTTGGATTTGAGAATATCCATGGGTATAGGGGAATACCAAGAGACTACCCAAAATCCAGAATCCATGTGACACTCGAAATCCAAGTTAATAGCTCTATTGCTTAATCTGCCTTCCCTACAGATTCCCGATTTAGTTGTTCTTTCAAGGGTTAGCTTAACTCTGAGGAAAAGCGCTGGTGATTAACCAGGTAGTGTCCTACCGCCTGTGGTATCCTGACATTATAATGGCATCCATATTCCCATGGCGGCATGTTATAGTCAAGTGGGAAGTTTTCATCTTGGGGTGTGGGATTTTGAGATTAGGGTGCGATTGCTTAAGCCCTAAACCCTAATCGTCTGTCTGTCCAGCTTGTTGAATTACACTGGGCAAGTTGCGGGAAGTTCTCCGGGCCTCACCCCGCATGAGCTGTAGTCTAAACTCCTTAAAGCGGGCTATGCATGGTTTAGGGTTTAGGTTTTGAGGTTTTCGGATTTAGGGTCTAAGCTCCTTAAAGGGGGTTATATGGGGTTTAGGATTTAGGGTTTAGGGCTTTAGGGTCTAACCCCCTCCAACGGGGCTATATAGGGTTTAGGATTTAGGATTATTCTTGAGGGTTTAGGGGTTTAGGGTCTAAAACCTCCTTTAAGGAGTTTGGACTAAAGCTCATACGGCCTATCAAGGGGGATACTAGGAGTTTAGACACTAGCTCGCAAGGTGTCTTTTATTTCGAATATTACGGGCAAAAATGGCTTCATGTCATGTTTTGGGAATATTGCAATGTAGCAGGTAGATAGACCCTGAACCTAAATCCTTAACCGGGGATATTGCAATGTAGCAGGTAGATAGACCCTGAACCCAAATCCTTAATTGGTAGAGTCATCACTCTGGGATCCTTTGCTAGGCAAGACTTGGAGGTCCCGGTCCCTAAGTACACTGCAGGTTTAGGGTTTAGGGCTTAGAGGTTTAGGGATTAGGGATTAGGGGTTTAGGGTTTAGGGGTTTAGGGTTTAGAGGTTTAGGGATTAGAGGTTTAGGGCTTAGAGGTTTAGGGGTTTAGGGCTTAGGGTGGTTTCCCTATACAAGCTGAGGAGTCCAACATATGGATGGGGCGTTCGCCTAGGCGTGGATTCGTCCGCCAAAGCTTGGCATGGACCTGCCCCCACGGGAGGGCTCGGCTCGAGCGGCACTTCGCAAATTGCAGGGAGCGCGCGCGCAGCCCCCCTACCGCCTTTTCTAAGATCGGCCGCGCGCCGTCCCTTGCAAAGGCTGTGGCAAGCCTGGCATTTTCCTTTCTTCGCTAGAATTTACCCAACACCATATTCGATCTACTTAAGGGGGACTATACCCTAAACCCATTATAGTAATTTGCATCTTCTTTTCCATTATCCCTACTTTGATAACCCCAATATAACAAAGGCTGTGCCAAAGGGCCAGGCGTGGGGTTAACCCGTCACAGGGAAGCTGAGTATGCCTCCATGATGGCCTAACACTGCAGCAAGATCTGCGTATTTGCCGGTGGCCGCAATTTTCCTTTCCCATCAACCTGGACCCTGTGACTTGAGGATTTAGGGTTCAGGGTTAGGGGTTTATGGTTCAGGGTTTTGAGCGGTTACCCTCAAAACGGAGAATCAATTTTAAAAGCTTCGGGAGATGAAATGGAATCTGGGGAGACAAGGAAATGTAGGGATGAAGGGCTTGCGTCTCTGCTGGAATGAATGCTTGTCAGCGGCTATACAGACCCAGTTTCAATGTAATGTTCCATTTTCTTTTTAGTTTGAGTATGTATGGCCAAGTACCCATGGACCACCTTAACCCCGAAACCCTGAACCTTAAACTGTGGTTTAGGGGCAGCTCTCTGAGTGCCTCTCTCAGCAGCCTTTCTGGCTGCTGTGGGCTGCACCGAGTTCCTGGGTCAACCTGAACATGACTTCAAGTTTTCTGAATTCAGGCAGTAGGGTTTGGGTTTACGGTTTAGGGTTTGTGGTATTAGGGTTTAGGCTAGGTTTGGGGCATTTTCAACCTCTTTACCGCACCATGACTTGTGTGCTTGCAGTGAGAAAACATGAGAGGGGTTGGCCAAAAACACTCGCCTAGCTTGTGATGGCAGAGATTGAGAAGCTCGCCCAGCAAATCCCAACCAAGTCTTGTGACACCCGCAAAACTGTGCAAGACAGTCAGGGGTAGAGCCGCATCTGCTGGGTCTACGGGACGACAGTTTTAAGCGCTGCTCACATCAATGATTTAGCACCCTAAGCCCTAAACCCAACACCCTCCTTCATTGTTTGCACAGCATCACGGGATCTCTGTGTCTCGCAATAGAAGCTTTCCCGAACAAGAAGATCCCAACGTTGGGCACTACTGGCGCCAATTCAGCGCAACACCCTAAACCCGAAGCCCTGCTGCCACCTGGGCCCTAACTTCTAAATCCTAAATGCGTTTAGGGTTTAGGGTGTAGGCTAACTGTTGAACCCTCAGCCCAGAACACACTCAACAGAAGTTCCAGACCCTACGCCCGGAACCGGGACCAGGCAAACAAGAGCCTGTCAGTCAAGAAGCCGCGGCCTTAGCCATGCTAAGAGGCATTTTAGGGGGAGGGGTTTAGGGCTTAGGAAGGTTTTAGGGTTTAGGGTTTATAGGAGTTGCAGGGGTTTAAGGGTTGGAGGGTTTCAGCTTAGCCTTAAACCTTTAGGCGTTTTCCCGTATAAGGGTTGATGCTTTTGGGGGGATCCATCTTCCTTCTCACGGTTGGAAGGAAGAACCGTTTCAGACATGCCTTCTTTACTCATTGCAGCCAGCTACTGATGTATCAGGGCCCTAGATTGTGGGGAAGAACCATCGAGATTTAAGGGGGTGGGCCCCTGTACTCGGGGGCCTGTAGTAACCCCAAGATATTCGCCGGGAGAGGCTCCTGAGAGGCATCCCAGGGCTCAGATGCTCTCATGTGGGGGGCTGTTAAAATGATGGTCAGTAGGGCTCTCAGGGAAGAATTATTAGGATTTAGGGTTTTGGGATTTAGGGGTTGGAGTTTTAAGGTTTTAGGTTTAGGGTTTAGGGTTTTAGGATTTAGGGGTTGGGGTCAATTCTTGGACATTTTGAGTATTAGGGATGGTTGCCCAACCAGGGAGCGTAACTTGATTTCCCTACCATAGCACTTAACATCGTAACAACAGCGTAAAGTGATGCAAGACTTCAGCCACCACAGTAAGTTGAAGGTTCTGGACCCCTCCAGCCTTAACAGCAGCCATGCAAGCAAAGGTGGTTCTACTTTTATGTGGCGCAACACACCTTAAACCCTAAACCCTGCCCGTGGCTGCAAGGAATTGAGATGGGGGATGTGCAAAATTCGTGATCTCCAGAAGCAATGTGTAGGTTTTAGGGATAAGGGTTTAGGGTTTTAGGGTGTAGGGTTCATATGCAGAAATTATAAGGCCCGTTTTTGATGATTGTGGCCATGATTTGGATTGCTGCTACGAAGTTTAGATTAAGTTGCCAGAATATGAACAGGTTTTCCCACAGCAGTACCCCAGTTTTAGTCCTTCAGTAGCAACCCAGGAAGTGTGAAATCCACGCAAAACGCCAGCAGCAGCAGTAGAAGCAGCAGCAGCAGCAGGAGGACGAGGAGCAGCAGTAGCAGTCATAGTACTGGCAGTAGTAATGGGTTCAGGGTTTACGGTCTAGGTGGTGGGAACTGCCCTAAGCCCTAAACCCTAAATCCTAAACCCTAAATCCTAAACCCTAAACGCCAAATCCTAAACCCTCAATCCTAA
>CAJNIZ010024670.1:44486-54986 GCA_905231905.1 Symbiodinium pilosum
CTTGATTGGGGCCCCCCCCGTTAATTCCGATCCGCACTTGTTGGGGGGGGGGGGGGGTCAAATAATCAGAACCCCCATTATATACGTTGAATCCAAAGGTAGCCGCGCTCTTTGGACAAGATCGGACAATAGCGGGACGCATTATCCTGGGTCTGCAGGACTTGTGGCTTGCAAAGGTTATGATTGAGCGAGACTTAGTCAGTCTCGGCGATTGGTTTGGCATCAACCATCAACTGTCACATCCGCTAGTTCTCAACCGCTTTCCATGTGATTTAGTTTTGCACTTCCATCCACCCTGCAGGTGGTGCCCTTTGCTGCCGCGATGCAACCTTGAGGTGCCGAAGTGTTCTGTTGAGACTCTAGTGTTCGTGTCATGAAGAAGAAGGCATCATATACTGTCGAATCCTGTGTGCCGGGTGTTGCTTCTTCGCTTACAGAAGACAGCAAAAACCTCCGTGAAAAGTAGTGACATGCAGTGACATGCAATGCAGTGTTCAGGAGAAAGACCTCATTGGACCATGTAAGCCAAGACGGTGGCACAGGGGAAGGTCACACCAATTATCTCCCGGCTAGAAGCATTTGAGAGGGACATAGAGGGACTGTGAAACATGTGAAGCCATGTAACCTCATGGCCAGTTGCTGACCTTCGTTGGTCCGGCCTTGGAGCTGCCCAAGCTGCCAGAACCGACGGAAGAGGAGGATGCATGATGCATGGGGCTGCAGTCAATTGCATGATTTGGATTACCCTGCTAGGTGGATCACTGGCACAAACAGTACATGAAGGCATTGGTCGAGCTTTTCGACAGACACAAGGCTGAGGCCATTCGGATTTGGTTGGGGATCGTTTTCTTCAAGGATTTGTCGCTCGTATTTTAGATTGTTGCTTTGCTTCTGGCATTCTACTGTCTAGTAGCTAGTGACTCTTCTCAGCCTGCTGATCCTGCTGCTGCTGAGTTCTGCCTCATACTCTCAGCCTGGGCTCTCTTGATTTTCTCTTCCAGCTTAACGCTTTCCGCTTTTGGCTTGCTCCCCGAAGCATCAAGCTTTGCAGCCATTCCGACGGAGACCACAAATCAACTAGGCTTCTTATGATCCACACCAAAATCTGTGGACGGATTCTGGAAGTACCCGAAGAGATACATTCCAGGGAGCGTCTCTTCAACATGTCGAGCAGTTTTCAAAAGCTACGTACAAGCTTTCAAAGCAGCAACGTGCTGAGAGCGCTGCAAGAGGCTTCTGTGGACTGTTTAAAACGCCTTCCACGCGAAATGCAACAGGCCTCCCTGAAACTCGGGTGCCGGACAAAGAAAGCAGCTGCTTTGATTTTAAATTTGAGGGATTGGTAATAACGGTGGAGGGGGCACTACCAGTATATTGCTGCTAGACCCTCCCGGCGCCAATTCGGGCGCACCCTCCTTGGTCTCCCCTCACCTTGCCTTCAAACTCCTCTTCTAGACCGCCCCGGCGCCATTTCGGGCTCGCTTTCGGATTCCCCCTCCCGGCGTCTTAGGTCAGCCTTCAAATTGCCTTTAAATTCCTCTCCTAGACCCTCCCGCTGCCATTTCGGGCGCGCCATCGGTCAGCTTTTCCACGGCCTTTAAAATCTTCTTCTAAACCCTCCCGGCGCTATTTCGGGGCCCTCGGTCCCCCCTTTAAATTGCTTTTAAACTCCTCTCTAGACGCTCCCGACGCCATTTCGGGCGCGCCCTCAGTCGCCCTTTAAATTGCCTTTAAACTCCTCCTGCAAACCCCCCCGAAAATTGCTTTTACAACTCCTCTTCTAGACCCTCCCGGCGCAACTTCGGACCGCCTTTGACATCCCTTGCAGCCATAGTTTAGGCCTCTGATGGCTAGATAAGGCTTTCAAAGCCCTTGGAGGGTCATCGGGAGGGTCTACAAAAGCAGTTTCACGGGAATTTAAAGGGCGTGTAAAGGGTGACCGAGATCGCGCCCGAAATGGCGCCGGGAGGGTCTGAAAAAAGGCAACTTAAAGAGCACTGCCGGCGCGCCTGAAAGAAGTTTAAATGCAGGCCAAACAGGCGGTAATCCACAGTAAGGAAAAGCTTTAAGTTTGGCGGAAGTTGATTGGTTATGGCTGGTGTGTACGTAATCCTACAAAAGCTTTGGTATTGAAGGTATTGAAAATGTCAACCAACATAGTTGGTAGGGGGGGCGCCTACTACCACTACTACTACTACTACTACTACTACTACTCCTACTCCTCCTCCTACTCCTACTCCTACTCCTACTCCTACTCCTACTACTACTCCTGCTTCCTTTCCTTTCCTAGTCGCTAGAGAAGTCTCTTCTCCATGCGGCGGCACCACCTTCGTGGCGGCGGCATCTAAGCCACGCCCTTCGGGCCCGTGTGGATAGACATGCTTACTCATCATTCGTAAGCGAAATGAAAAATAACTCAAAGAGAACGGGGTCGCCACGAATGGCCAAGCACCCCTCCAGAGTCGCTCCGTGGAGCCAAGCACTCTGGATCTGAATCATTAACAGGAGATCCAAAAACTGCACAAACCAATTCGAGCGGCACATTGAAGCTTCAGCCAAAGACACAGCTAGCTACTTTGTACATACGAGGCTCCGTCACGACATAAGCACGAGCGTCCTCTGTGCTTAATAAACGAATCCTGGTGCCCGTACCATACCAGGCCGACAGCATATGGAATGCCCCGCGTCCGGCAGCACTTCCATTCCAGAATCAGTTATGGCCGTAAGCCAAGCTATATATAAGAATATGCATTGAGCAAGCAATGACCTGTCAGTATGAGAGCCCGCATTGTACCTGACAGGACAAGAATGAGCGCGTACCAGAACATCTCCAGCATAAGGGCAGCCATGTTTTGCCAGCATCAAGCGCAGCAGCACGAGGAGACACAGACCGGTCACTTCCTGCGTAGGCGAAATCCCATTCTACCAAGCTGCAAAGCGGCATTCCCTGGCAGCATTTCAGGATTACGAATGTGAAAGGCCGCTAAAATGACCCGTTCTCCTCCCCACGGGAGATTACAATGCCATAGCCGTGGACTGAACTCTACCGGACTGGGCTCCGAATCAACCAGCAGCGGAAGTACCGTACCAGCAATGCTCCAAGGCCCCATGCTCGACTTCCCATACGGATCTTCAACAAAAACTTCGCCGCCAGAAAAATGTGTCATCGGCAAAACGAAATTATATGTTTGCGCATGGTTGTGGCAGTCTCTATGCATGGTGGCTTGTATATTCCTGAGCAGGGAAATGGTAGAGAATGCCATTTCTGGACGCATGCCCCTCACAACAGAAACAAGTACCAGCACTGCAAGCTCATACTCCATTGTAACCGTATGCAAGCCCGCATGCGGACCGTGGATAAAAGCGCCTGCGGTAAATGCCCTGGGCGCAAGACTGGACCCAAAGTTGCCACAGCCATGGATGCTGCGCAAAGAAGAAGGAAGCGCATCTGCCAGACTCGCTACGAGGTCACCAGGCATAAGGCCTCTTAGAAGCGCCTTCTTAGCCTCCGCCTCCAAACTCGAACGCGGTTGGAAGCACCCCAAGTCAACATTCTCAGGCAAAAGAGTATTGTAATAGATTTGCGGAAGCTGCAATTGCCAATGAAAACCAAATGCTGAGCCGGAGACTGCACTAACATGGGAGTCCGTAGAGGACCCCATAAGCGCCTCCAAATCCTCATCGGCGGCGATGGCCTCTTGCTCATACCTAGCCTCTTCCGAGGAGTCATAGTCAAGGTCAAAGAGGCAGACTCATCTGCGTCCAAAACCTCCGAACCAGGAGCAGCAACGCCAAGTATAGAAGGTAACTCAAGTCGCCAGATGGAGCACATGTCCTCCTCCTCCATGGCCCAATGTGCGTGAGCAGGGATCCGCTGGAGTATGTGTTACGTTGAAAACCAAAGTACCCCAAATCCACACATAGAGAAGAATGCAAGCCCAAGTAAAACTCTCAGCCCACTGCAATGTAGCTACCCATCTGAGGCCAAAACCACTGCTCTGAGCCAGCCATGCAAGCGCCTAGAAGCACTGCATGCCTTGCAAACGGGAGCCCATCCAGCAGCTGCACTACCTGTGTCACTCCATTCATTCCCCAGGGCGCATGTGCGAGCTCTGTGCCCAACTCACCAAGGAACCGACCTCAGTGCATCAGCCGTTGACATCCGCCATGACGTCACCACAAAGAGAGGCAAAAATACAGCAGCAGAAAGAATCATTCGTTTTGCTGTGAACAGAGCAAATTCCCATAGCTCACATGCAGGCAGCTCTAAGCCGCAAGTGCAGCCGGCATTCGCTTCGGAAGCCATAGCATTGCTGTGTGCAGCATCGCGCACCAGAAAACTGACGCCACTTGTAATGACGCTGTGACCAAAAACCGCCACCTGAGCACTATCGCCCGCCCTGGTCTTGAAGACTCTTTGAAAGTTGGACCGCAAGGCCAGATCTTTGGAGCCTATCCGCCTGAAGCGAAAAAGCGCAGAGCTGCGTGACGCTACGCCCGAGGAGCGCACGCAGGTGGAGACATAGGTTCTGTGCCGCCTCCGTGCCCACCCCAGTTTGGAGAAGAAAGACAAGAGAGTCCCCAGTCGTACTGGCCGTAAGCGGCCGGATAGGGTGATATCTTGCGAGCGCTCCTGGAGCCGGGATGTTCTTGGCTACTTCCGCAATGTGCTCACGTAGGACCTGAACAGGGAGCCCCGGACGATTCTTCTCAGGCTCATGTCGCTTCGTCTCCTGATTGTAGCGCAGGTACGGGAAAAATCCCGAGTCTCTCGAGAGCCACTCCATATCAATCCATGTCTTGGACATCAGCTCATCCTGCAGCAGCTGCTCCATTCTGAACTGGAGTTCTTTGAACAAACAGCCCAGTAAAGCGACGCGGAGCGGTCCGGTGAGCTTGGAGGGCTCCTTCTCCTTCATTTTCTCCACTCTTGCTGCATAGCAAACATGGTTTTCACAACCGAAGTCGGAGCATCAACCCTGGCGTGGATAACAAAGGAGAATTCGCTTCTCAGGAGCCCAATAGCATCTTCGTGACGAAGAGCTAAGCGGGTCAAGTTGCGAACCTGGGACCCAAGAGCCTGAATGCGTCCACCTGACGAGCCACCGAGCTTTGCCATTGCCAGTTTGACTTGTCGTTCCAGGACTTGCTGGAGTCGTCCTCCTTACCCCATTCGCGCCTGCCCTTGCCGCGACCACCGGTCTGTCCAGCCCCCTTACTGGAAGGTTTGGGGTACTTCGAAGGCGGAGCATCAGGATGCTGTCCAGAGCTGTCCTCTTTGGCAGGTGCATCTGTCTCTGCAGCAGTAGACCCTTCCGCGTCCATGCTGGTCCGTTGAGATTTCTTCCACATGTCCCAGAACTCCAGCTCCTGCTCCTGTACTGCCTCCGTCATGGCAAGGACTCCGCTCCATCGTCCAGTGGCTGGAGCCAAAGCAGATACATATGCTGGGTAAGATGAGCACCCATGCCTGTGATTAATGCTTCTACGCCATCGTCTGCAATGTACCACTGGGAGCCCTGCCTCAGCACCGCTCTGTAATGTCCAGAGGTGACTTGTTCTCCCAGGTGCAGAACACCTGAGACAGCTTGAAACGAACGCCGCTCAACTCGCCTGCCAGCGAGAACAGGTAAATCAATTCGGTCAGCGAGGCGACACTCGAATGGTTCTTACCATGCTCAGTGCTGCGCCCAAGTTGTATCATCAAAGGCCTAACGGATATAAGGAACTTACGTCCATCATCACTGACCCAACGATTCACCAGCTCCTGCAAGGATATCGCATGCTCTGTGGGGATACGAAGGAAAATGGGGCACGCCCCTACATTGCGAACCACCTCATGTTGATCGCGCTGCTCCCACTCAGACCAAGAACCACTCCTCTGAGACACTGCCTGAGAAAGAAGCTCCGCGCAGTCCCTCTGGACATTTGTGAATCGCCATCCTCGGAAGAGAGACCTCACAACCAGCTGCAAGCTGAGGCTCAACACCCTGCCGTTGCTCTGTGCCTGTTTGCAGACCTGAACCAGCGCGGAGTAGTCCCCTGACTGTACGACCTCCAAAAAGTACCGCATTCAAATAGCACAGAGAGTGGGGATTATGCAGCCGCAGGCGTAAAGACCACAGGCCACCTGCCAGAACAGTTCCTTCAGGGGGGGCCGCCGTAGTCCGGAAGAACGAGCCCAGCTGGCTCTGCCTTTTGGACGAGCTGCCACATACAGACATTTTGCTGTCCTCAACCATCGCTGGAGCGGCGCTGATGCATCTCTGTGAGGCTGTGGCAGTGCACTCCCGGACCTCCTGAACGAGCCTGGAACAGCATGGGGCATTGTCCTGCATGGAGATTGGAATCCTTCGCATTGCTGTTGCAAAATTGGCATGGTCTCTGTACCGTCTTGGAGAGTGTGTTGCAGTGTTGCCTGGCCGCAGAGGAGTACCTCGACCACTCCATTTTGTGCACAGCCTGCCAGTGCGTCTTGACGCGTCGAACATCCCACATACGCTGACCACACAGCATGCAGCATGGACGCCATGCAAGTATTGAAGCCGCATGATCTCGAACAATTACGTGGGGTGAATGCTGAAGAAAAGCAAGGGCATCCCAGCTCGAGGCTCCAGGGCCATGGCCAACTCCAGAAGTGGGATCCAAGGAGGTAGCATCTGACCTGGCAGCGATCAAACGAAGTCGCAGAGTCTCAACATTCTCCCCATTTGCAATCGCCGCTTAATCACAGCGCAGCCACCCGCCGCAACATGCTTCTCCATTGCCTGCGTATCACCCAGCACTGCAAGGCAAAATACACACTTGGGGATGCCATCAACGCAATGTTTGGCTCTGTCAAACGATGTCTTGGCCCCTTGATGCACCTCCGCGTGCCTCTTTTGTATATGAAGAGCAACTCCAGCCTCACTGTCGAAGTATACCCCACAAACCGGACATGGAACACCAGTACCAGTGCTGACTGGAGTGAGCGCAGAGCCTTCCGTCTCGATGAGCCGTCTGTAGAACTCAAGGACCTGTGAGGCCCTACCACAAAGTCTAGCCACAACCGAAACGGGCTCTGCGTTCTCAATACGCTCGTACTGACAAGCCAGTCTGCGCTCAAGCACAACTCGAGGGTCAAGGTCGGCACGCTCGAAGACAGCGCGATTTGAAACTCCATGTTCGTGGATCCGAAGAACCTTGCGCAAGTGCTGCGCAACGGTGCTCTCAACCAGTCGGAGACTTTAAAATCCACCCCTGTACCACATAGCCCATATTCAATCACTGGCCAAATGCAAACTCGATAAATGCGAAGCCGCTCAGCTGAGGACAAAACACTGTTTGTGCGAAGGGCTCGGCGAAGAGACTTGTAGTTTTTCCACGCCTGCCTGCAGCGATGCTGTGCCGTGGCATACTCAAAGGGCCCGCAGGACAACACAGCGCCAAGGTACGTGATCTCTGACTTCAGTGGTGTTAAAATCTCCCGGTCGGTTTTGATAACCAAATGCGCTGAACCATTGCGTACCCTCGTGTATTTCTTAAGGATCTCTGCTTGCCTGGCACCCTTCAGGGAAAGCACTGCCTCACACTTGCCAAAGCTGACTTCCATGCCAAGGTCGCGTAGCACTTGAAGCACCACCCCCAGCTCTTTGATGGCCCGTGAAAAGGTATGTACCCCATCAATTTCCCATGCAAGATGCTTGTCATCAGCATACACCGTGGCGTGAAGGAGATCCCATCTATCCGAAATCCTCGAGTTGACCTGCCTAAGGAACCTGGCCGACCACGCAAGATAGACCAAAGGTGCAATAGGGCAGCCTTGCCGAAGGCCCTTTGACATTCCCACGGACCCCGAGTAACTTCCATACAACACTGAGCAAGAGGTATTCAGGTGCACCTGCGCAATCAGCCGTACTAAGGCCTCATCAAGCCCAGACTCACACAGTCCCAAATACATCTCTTGGTAGGTGACATTGTCAAACGCCTTTGTAAGGTCAATTGCAACCATGAGCCCACCCCGTAGCGATGGAAGCTCAGCCCCCATGAGTCGAGCAGTCTTCGAGGAGTTAATGCTCTCGAGAACACTCCGCACATGGTGACAATGCTCTGTGACCCGCAGTATTGCATCCAAAGTGGAAGCCCCAGACCTGTACGCAAACTGAGGGAAGGACTGCAGAGACCGCTGAACCACACCGTGTGCCGCATTCTTGAGGAGAGTCATGAACGATTTCGAATCTCCTGACATCAGCCCCACGGTTCTGAGATGTTCTGGACAGCACGGCGTCTTTTTGGGCTTGGGCAACCAAGCAATCTGAATCTTACACCAAAGAGTAGGTATCCAAGGGGCATCAGAACACAGAAAGCGTATACTCAACTCAGAGAGTCTCCGAGCATTCTCCGAAGTGTGCTGCTGCCATGCTGAAATCTGAGCCTCCCCTCGCGGCACAGCTTTGCGCGGCTTAATTTCTCGGAGAGCCCTCTCCCAGTTGTGAGCGCAGAACAGATCCTCAGGCATGCGCATAAGCTCCGGCACACCATCACACCTGCCAGAAAAAATTCTCTTCACGTGCTCCAGTAGAAGGCTGCCTTCCTGATCTTGAGTAAGAAGCTGACCCTCCTCACCCCGCAGTTTGATCTGCGGCAAATACTGCTTCGGCGCCACCGCCCTGATAAAGCCAAAGAAAGCCCTGAAGTCTCCCAGCCGGTAAGGCCTTTTCTGCCTCCGAAAGACATAACAGCAGCTGCTCCCTCTTTCGCGTTCGGCAGTGCCGCTTCAGCTCCCTGTGTGCCCGCTGAACATTGCATACAGCCCGAAACAGCGAAAATGCAGCTCGCAAGCTTGCGCAGGAGGACCCTCGCATGCCAGCTTGACCTGTCCTTGTAGTCGAACAATGTCAGCCTCACCTGGAGGGACCACTGGCTGCTCCTGGGGCTTGACGAGGCGGCCCATCCGCCAAGGTCGCCAAACAGACCTAAGTGAATGCAGTGAGGGGCCGATGCCCGCAGCCACGCCATGCCGACAATCCTAGGCCCACTGGCCGGGAAAGCTTGCTGAGCTTGTCCGCATTGCGCCGCCGGACCACAATGAAGTCAATCTGCGTGCTGCCCGTGGGGTGTATGTAGGTAGGACGTGGCTTGCTCCACGTATTGAGGACAGTCATCTGCATCTCTTGCAGCATTTCCATAACCTTGGCCCGCTCCTCTCGAACCTCGCGCCCACCTTCAGCCGTCAGGACACCACTGCCAGTAACCGGGCTAGACACTTCCAGGCTCAAATTGAAGTCGCCACCCAGAACTAGCAGGGACCTGATCGGAAGTCCTCGGAGCGTTCGCTGAAGTTTGTTCCAAACAGCACGTCGCTCTTTCATCCTGTAGTCCTTGGTCTCGCCATCTCGCCCAGTTTGCGCGAGCTGGTACAAGTTCAGAAGATCCCATTGTTGGCCCCGAATGCTTGCACGCACCCAGATGAGCCTGCCCGGAACAATCTCCCTCCACGCAGTCCGAGATTCATCAAGAACACTGGAACGGATTCCAACCAAGACACCGGCCTGCCGAGGCTTCTCGGAAGCAGAGTGGAAATAGCTCCAGCCTTGATGCTTCCATGCTTCCCCAATGCGTCTCCTGGACTAGCACAACGTCCAAGTCAGAGCTCGTTTGCAGGTAGTGCTCGAACTCTACTTTTGTCTCGCCACATAGTCCGCCTGCGTTCCAGGACATGATCTGGCTGCACTCAGCCACAGGAGGCGAACCATTAGCAGACATCGCACCAGCAGCTTGTGATCCTTGGACGGCAGCCGCCTTTCTGCCATGGATTACGCGTCCTTTGTACACTGCCTGCCCCTGTAAGTCGGCTCTTTTCTGTGCCCTTCGAAAGGCGCGCTTGCCTCTTTTTGGATCTCCACGAATTAAAAATTGTCTCCACCGCTTCAGTTCCCCTGTTTTCCCAGTGAAGGGTCCTGGCTGCTCCGGGGAAGCACAGCCAACACTGCCTCATTGCTTCCCCCAAGAAGGGGGGCCTGCTTCTGCACTTCCGCCTTCAGTGGGCCCCGGACTAGGGACCGGGTCGAATGCTGTCGCTGTGTTTCTTGCTGCGTACTTAGACAATCGCTCAACCGCCATGCGCTGCTCTTGGCCAAGCTTGAACACGGTTCTGTACTGAGACCGGAAAAGCTGCAAAGACTCACCAGTGATGTTGCTGGGCAGCGAGGCAAACAACAGAGGGTATTCACGCCTGCAGAACTGCAACAGTATGCCGAAGGCATCTGAAGGCAGGGACTCCTGTACTTCTCGTAGGAGCTCGTCCACAGTTGTGGCATCCCAAAGCTGCACCGCAATCGCATCCGCCTGCGTCCTGCCTATCTCGCTCACTCCCTCATACGCCAGTTGGTCTATCAGTAGCTCTCGGGCTCTAATCCGCAGATGAACCAGCGGAGTTAGGACAGTAGTCATGGCAGCAAGGAAACATTCCCTCCGACTTGAGCACTCGTGGCGCTTTACTACTCCTACTACTACTACTAC
>CAJNIZ010024670.1:55502-68070 GCA_905231905.1 Symbiodinium pilosum
CGTCGAAATCTTCGATGACAGTGTGTTCACGTTGGCATCTCTTGGAGCCATGGTCCAGGTAAGGCTTGCAAAGCAGGCCTTCGAGAACTAACCAGCACCCTGCGTGCAAAGCACTTCGTTGTCATGTTGCTTACTGTTTCTAATGCCGCCTCCTCCGCATTTATTTTGGCAATTTAAGCAAACATAGTTGGTAGGGGGGCAGCGGCTACTACTACTACTACTCCTCCTCCTCCTCCTCCTGTTGCTGCTGCTGCTGCTGTTACTACTGCTACGACGACGACCAGGACCGCGACTACGATTGGCACGACTATAATTACTACTGCTGCTACTCCTAGTGTTGTTTTAGCTGTTGCCATTTCTTCTATCATGACGATTAGTAGTTGTAGTAGCAGACGCACCGCACCTCCATGCCTTCAAAGTCCTAGGCGGGCCGTCAAGCCGAAGCAAAGAAGAGGGTTGCGGTGGAGCGTGGCTTTCTCATCATGCAAAAATCATAAAGAATTCTGTATCTGCTACTAGGTAGTGGTGTTGTACATGCGCGCTTCGAATGCCCCACCCAATCCGCAAGCTGGAACCCTTCCCCGCATCTGCTACGCTTCACGAAATTACAACCAGTATGGCAGAGCCTGGTTTTCATGCTGGTATAATGTGCCAGTCCTGCTTCGTTTTCCTGAGACAAGCGCACATGGGGGGAGGGGGGCTCCGACCAGCTCGCGGAGGTAGGTTTCGCTGAGAAGACAGATTAAAGCGCAATCCCCCTCCCCGCCAAGAAAAACAAAGATACCACAGCATTTTGTTTGGTTGTTGACGTGGCTACGAATGTGCAGTGCATGGCTGTCAGCCTGGCCCGCTTCAGGCAGGAACACCCGCCGCAGTCTTGGAGATCCTCTGATGTCTGATATCTGCTGATTCTCACCACTTTACATAGTGCTTCGCACTCGCATGCCGTGAAAGGCATAATTCAGCGGCCGTACCAAGGTCGACTTTACTTAGCGGATGTTGAGTAGCAAGCCACGAACCGCAGCAAGATATTTGGTGAGGCCAGAACTCCATGCAGAACTTCACCGTGAGTTTCTGGATCGCAGGTCATTCGAACAGGTTCCGCTACTGCATTTCTTAGGCATGGCCTCCTTGACCATACATGGGAGTGATGTTATTTCCAAACTTAACACGGTGAATGCACGTGGCTTGGTACGCATTAGTGTTTTCCAGATCGGGCTTGACCTTGTTTCAGGCCCACCCTACTCACTAGCCGTCGGTGAGGACCATTCAGAAGAAACAGAGCCCCAGACAGCGAAGACAGGACCGCGCATGCGCACACAATGCACACGTAGGTAAGAGCGTAGAAGTACGCAATTGGCATGCTCCACATTGGCTCAAGCTCGCAGGGCTGCTGTAGGCCTGGAGTTCGAGTTGTTTGCAAATCTGGGCAACGCAGGATGTGAGATGGCCTTCTCGCTTTGTGCCCGTTACATATGGGTGGCCTTGGTACATTATGCGTGTGCAGCACGTCCCGGGGACACCTTCCAAGGCCAGACAGCTTTCCTGGGACTGGAGAGCACAGGCTTCGAACACGACAAGGAGTCGAAAGGTGATCCTTTGGAGGAGAGGTCTCTCACAGGCCTCCGCGACCACGGCTGTGCTGAGGCCAGTGAAGAGCCCGGGTGAGAGAGGTCAAGCATTTCAGACGGCAAGCCTCATGCACAAACAAAGCTAAGGAGGAATGTCTTCATAATGCTTCAGGTACAGCTAGGAAGACATTGCAATGTAATGCAACGTATGCAAAGCGAGCGTGATGGCACTGCAAAGCTGTGCTAGGCCTGGAAAGGCTGGGGGCTGGGCTGAAACATGTAGCGGAAAGCACGTGTTCTGGGTGGGCTGCTTTTTAGTTCCATATCATATCAGAGCTCTGCTTCCTATGTTGGCCGTTACAACCGTTAGGAGATGGGAACGGAGCTGCTCAACATGCCACAGGAAGGATATTCTGCGTTGGAGCGCTTTCCGCAGCAGACTTGAGACGTAAGTTCTGTGAAGGTGCATAAGCGCATGAAAGCTTTGTCATAGCTCATGAGGATCAGCCAGAAGCCGGGCATGCTATGTAATCATCCAAATAAGAGATGAGCAGCGAGCATTTTAATGGTGACGGAAATTCGAGGGACTGCTGGAATAACAGAAAGAATCGTCAGGAATTGGGATCCAAAAGAAGGTTGGGTTGTGTGCGCCGCGGAAGCGGTTCATTCAGCGAAGGATGTGCAGGGGCTGGCTTCTTCTGAAAACAGAGCCGCAGCATGGAAAAAAAAGAGCTTCGAATTCTAGACTTCATCTCAAAATCCATCCTAGAGGGACATGTTCGCAGAAGCTTTGTGGAAGGGCTTGCGGAAGCAGCTCCTTGGTCCTTCTGTCAAGAGAATCGAAACCTCAGCTCAAGAAAGATGTGAGGCACAGTCATGTCATGTAGGCAGTACGTTGCCTGTGCGGCAGGCCATGACGTCACTGGATCAGGCCTGTTCGGTGAGCGTGTTCGTGACCATGGCTTCCACCGTGGCTTCATCGTTGGACTGCGAGTTTCTGCGCACCAACAACTTGATCCGCATCTTTGCAAAACTCTTTCAAAGAGCCGACGCGGCCCAACTGGCCAGTAGGCTTGAGGAGCCAAAGACCTTGAAGGACATGGCTGAGTGCAACAGCGAGGAGTGCCCGACGGACAGTGGTGAACATGGCAACAGGTACGACTGTGTGGGCATCCGCTACACGACTTACAACACAAAAAAGCTGGTTCTCTTGCCCCAGAAGAGTCATACGGGTATGGCATATTACTATGACGGTGACAAGCCAACAGAGAAAGGTTTGCATGTCAACGAAATTAGATCAGATTCAGGGCTTCGCTTTGCTATGCTGGGGGGCGGAGTGGATGACTTCTCTGCCAGCGCGAAGGTGATCTTCACACCCGGCTTACACACTAAGCTCCAGTACTTTGGTGATGACCCTGCCATCGTAATGCAGCTTTGGAACTTAGAAGACACCAGCTCCCCATCCCGTCTTGAGTCTGCTGAGTCAGCTTGCGTGAATGGCAGAGTGCGACAGAACGTGATTGATCCCATGATCTATAACACCAGCTTCCGGCCAGCCAGCGGAATCCGCAGGGAAATCTCCGGTCCAGCTCCGCCCGAGCCTTAGAATGCCTGCACGTTTCCCTCCTGAAGCGTTCACTGCGTTCATGCATCAGCTGCAACTAGGGACTCCAGTCAATCTGTTATAAGTTACTTCCATTTGCTGTTGCAAGTTTGTTGCGTGCCGGCCTCTTCGCAATGTCCTTATCGCACTACCAGATGTCCGAGCACGCAGTTGCGATTGTTCAGTATGTCGCGCTAGATCTTCCTGATGCGGGTTATAGCATGTATAGCACTATGGCATACTATGGCTTTTTTCGGTTTGCTTGAAGTCGTCCGATGACCCTACCAATTTGACACCGAAATCATTGCTGACGTTCGTGCACGGAAATAATTGGTGATGATCAGCGAATACAGATACTACAGTACAGCGTGAATATGCATTTTTGGCTCGACTGTGACGGAAGTTTGGTGTGAAAGCCCAGTCATTGTTTGTACACTTGGTGTTTCTGCACTCAACTCCCTGGCTCCACGAAAAGCCAAAAAAGTGCAGCTAATGACGCCAGATGGGCTTCAGGCTCCAGAAGACATGGCGCTAATCCAGACTCGTGACATAAGTTTGCGCGAATTTTCGCGGGGAGTGCCGTTTCAGTTCATTCCCAGGCAAGGCTTGCAGTAGATCTGACAGGCATGTTGGGAAGTGCATACAGATGGTGTCCGTGAGGGACTGTATATTAAAATCAGATATTGCGGTGGGTCAGTATCCATGGGCTTAATGCCACACGTCGGCAAGCCTCTTGTTTGCCTGGTTCCCTCTTTGATGATTGGAAAGCACAGTTTGCGTCTGAGCAGACTCTTCTTCAGCAATCAAGTCCTTGCCGCACTCCGTGCTGCCTGCGCATCGCAGTGTTATGCCTTTGCTAGTTATTCATTCTTCTAACATTCCTCGCTGACACCTATTCAGCTGTCTCACCTTGCCAATGACCACGACATCTGTCCGTCTTACCGTATATTAACGTCATAGCTGAAGGCGTCTCTTACCTCCCGCAGGGTGAGCTATTAGTCTGTAACACTTTTTGGTGTCTTCCCTTGCGCGGTAATGGAGGGTGCTATGGCTGCAGATTGCATAGCCCCATATGCTGACTTTTGGCTTTGGTACGTAATTCACCCAGACAAGCCCGATGACAAGCACTCCTTGTCCCAATACCATAGCAGTTGACCGCCCCCTTGCCAATGCCTCAAAATCAATTTATTTGGTCTAATGCAAGTATGACAGCAACACCGACACCTGAATTAATCTGAAACACGATTCAGCATCAAAGGGATGTTGCCACTAATGTCCCCATTATCATTATCAATCTAATGCCAGAAGACCAAGAAAGCTGCAGCACGAGCAGGAGATTTGCACTGCGCATCTGTCCAGTCAGGTAGCCAGTTGGGCAGGCACTGCTCTATACGTATCCTTGTGAACAATCGATGGGTTTCCTTCCATGGTGCATATGCACCTGCTGCTGATCCCACCTCGTATGATGAAGCCTTCTGAAAAAGCACGATTCACGCACCAACCTCGATTCAAGCACTGCCGAGTCAAGCACTGCTGATTCAGGCACTGCCGATTCAGGAACTACCCGATTCACGCACCAAGGATTCAGGCACTGCGCGATTCAAGCACCAGAAAGAGCCGATTCAAACACCAAAAGGAGCCGACGCAAGCACCAAGAGGATCTGAGTCTTGCACTAAGCCAAGCCAATTCCAACACTCCCGGAGCCCACTTACAGTCGCAGGGTAATTATTTGGATTTAAGGTTTGGGGTTTAGGCTTTACGTTCAGCGGTGTTAAGGGTTTAGGACTTAGGGTTTGGTTTGGGGTTTAGGACTTCAGGTTTCGAGTGTCTAGAGTGTGGGTTTGGGGTTCAGGGTGTGGGGCTGAGGGTTTGCCAGTGTAATTACAGGGTTTAGGGTTGGGGATGTTTCCAGCGTTTAGGGCTTAGGGCTTGGGATTGTTTAGGGCTTGGGCTTGGCAGTGTTTGGAGTTCAGGGTTGGTTTAGGGCTTAGGGTTTGGGAGTGTTTTTTGGGGTTTGTGGGTGTTAAAGGCTTAGGGCTTGGGGGTGTTCAGGGCTTAGGGTTTCGCTCGCTGTTGGGGTTCCAAGGCTTAGGGCTTCGGAGTGTTTAGGGTGTGGGCTCTGGGGTTTACATAGAGTCTAGCGCTTAGGGTTCAGGGCTGGGGTGTAGGGTTTAGTATGGTTTAGTGTTGGGGAGTGTTGAGGGTTTAGGGCTGGGATGTTCAGGGTTTGGGCTTGCCTGTTCATGCTCGAGTTTCGCTGGGAGTTTGGGGTTCAGGGTTTACGGGTGTAAGGTTTTGAGCTTACGCCTTCAGAGTGTTCAGGGGGCTGTTCTGGGTGTAGGGTTTATGGGCTTAGGGGTTCACGTTGAGGGTTCCGAGTCTAAGGTGTTTATGGTCTAGGGTTTTTTTGTTCAGGGTTTGGGGTGTTGGGGGTGTTCAGGTTTGAGGGCTTGGGAGTATTTACGGCTTAGGGTTTTGGATGCTCCTGCGCAGTTTTCTATCACTGCCACAACGCCCACAGCGGCCTAGGCATGAGTCCTGCAGTTTTGGTGCGCGAAGCAGCCACTTTGGTGCGTGAATCGCCGCTTTCTTTTGGTGCGCGAATCGGTCCGTGCCAGTGCACGAATCCTTGGTGCGCGAATCCGACGGGGCGGTGCGCGAATCCGTCCGGTGGTGCGCGAATCCTGTGCTTCTCCCGGTGCGCGAATCCCCTTGTTCTTGTTCCCAAACTGAAGACGGCGTGCTCTGCTTGAGCTTAGTCATGACGATGTTGGAGGATGTTTTGCACGTACATTTGCTGAGCATTCATGGTGCCCTCTTTCTATGTACTTGGGTTTTTACGTAGTCACACATGTGATTTGTAATGGCACTAGTTGTATTGATCCTGTCATTATTTCCCCGAATCTTCATCATTCATTATGTTACCCCACTTCATGTTGACACTGCTTTCTCACCTGGACATAAGGTTTGCATTTTGAAGCGTGGGTTGTTGGGAAGTACTTGGGAGATTAGCATGCACAGGATGAGTTTCAAGTTCAAGTGTCACACGAAGCCGATACACTCAGGAGAGTTGCGCAATCAAGTCCGAAAGTGGAAGAACGTACTTCTGGTACGCGTCTTACCTCTTCCAAACAGAGGTGTGAAACACTTGTCAAAAGAGTCAGGGGTCCCTCCATGCCCATCCCCGCATGTGTTAACAGGAATCCTCATGGCCAACGTGGTCTTACTACCTCTCTTGCGGATTCCCGATTGGAAGTCTTTGGCTTCTTCACTCAAGTCTGCAAAAAAAGAACATGGAGATGTCCAACAAAGTGTGCAGCTGCCACACCCCTTCTCCGCCTCCTTCGGTCACCATCAAACAAGCTGATCCGTCTGAAGCTACACGTCTCGATGGCCTCCGTCTCCATGTTTAATGCCCTTCCGCAGCCAAGCCACATGGGGCCTCTGCAGTAACAGTCCATGCCTAAATCCTGGTTGCACTGCAAACCCGGCATGCCTTCCCAAACGCATGGGGGGCATTGAAATCAAAGATTTGTGCCCATTTAAAATTGCTCCAGTGGCCTGTGGGTTGTTCTGTGGATTTCTCCTCTGTTCTAACACGGAAGACCAACAAGGCACACCCATGCAATCCGTGGAGAGGGATTCCATTGGATCATAAAGTTTAGGGACCTGCTACGTTGCCGCAAAGGATATTTCTTGGTTGGGATGTGAATTTGACTCCTGTAACAGGAGCCCTCACGCACCTGAGACTTCCCTATTTGAACCCAGCACAGACAAATTCGCACATCACATCCGAGCTTTCTTGCGCGCGCAAATTTCCCCACGCTCTGCAGCAGAAACAACGAAAGTGGAAAGGAGTGCAAAACATTGATATTGAAGCTACCACTAAAACCTTGCGCAAAATGCAACCTAATCCTGTTCTCAGAGTCCCGCTAATCTGGGTGCTCCCGGATGCGAATGCCACAAAAGATCGTGTTTGCAAAGCAGACATTGTCGTCACAGAGCACTGTAGGCACTGTCTTTGCCAAACTTCCTCCATTGAATATGTCATGTAACAATATGTTTCGCCACGTGTCGAGAGGATTGGCCAGATATTTTGCACCAGCGGCAGGGCTGGCCTCGATGCGCCCTGGATGCCCTTATTTGTACCAAAGATGCATCCGCCAGTGGCACGACAATGGCCAGATTTGCAAATCCACGTTCTCCGGCTTCGTAATGCATGGAAGGCAACGATGCATAAGCGCAGCCTTCCGCTGCTACCGTGCGGGAGCCCCTGTTTCCCAGCCTCTTCCGCACGCACACAGCGACACAGCAACAATTTGCCTTGCATGATGTGCCCACGTTTAATCTTGAATAGAGGCGACGCTTGCAAGCATCTCAGCTTCACCATGTACGGCGATTCTGCGACCGAGTTTAATTTGCTTTTTAACTCTGTGGTCCAAGCGGACGACAGTGCATCCATTGTCTCTGTTTTGTTCCTGGCTACAAGCCTTTCATCTCTTTCGGGCCCGTCGGAGGTTCAACGTACCTTTTGTTGTCAAAAGCGAGTTTCTTTGTGTTGCTGCCTACACATAAAGTCAACGCCTTATCGCGCACACTTCTTAAAATGTGTGCTACCGCGGACCATCAATTTGGTGACTTTTTTGCACCACGTGCAGGACATATCAAATGGATCCCAAATTTCCCACGTGAGCCTGCTTTTCCAGATGGCCTGCTTTGCACGCCTAATTGGGATTTTTCTGGCACAATTACCTGCCTTTCCAGAATCCAAGGAGGCGACAGGTGACGATACAACTCTCCGTTACTCGTAAGTCGTTGCGAAGCCTTACCCTCTGTGTGGGTGGAGCAAGTTTTCCCATGCCAACTGAATCGAACTAATTTGCCCACGCAAGTTCACCGTACTCACAACTTGCTGTTGAACAATGGCCTGATATGGACTGCCGCCGATCCCTGATGCCATCACTAGACCCGGAAAACGGTTCCAGGCGGCACTCTGGCGATCTATTTATTTAGACAGGCTTCGTGTTTTGAATGTAGTCGGATGAAAGGACCTCGCGCACGTTGTCGATCCGGCCTGGACCCCTTCTTATCATCCCTGTTATCTTTTAAAAGCAGCAGTTCTAATGGGGAAACACTCGTGGGCGCTATGGGCGCCATGGGCGCTAGGTGCCACACGTCGTCAGGCTGCCGCCTTGCCCGAAGCTTTGTGTTGAGAGTGGAGACACGCCTTCCTGCAACAACAGCTACTGCTGCGTACAGTGCTTCCCATGCTTGGGGCACCGCACCCGCAATAGCTCTATATGGTCTATGGCCTTACTAGTTCTTCTATTCTGTAACTTTACTTGCCGACACCCGATCAGCTGCCTCGCCCTCTCAATGATCATGACTGCTGTCCGTCTTTTTGTAAAACAAAATCATGGGTCAGATGTGTGTGTGTGTGTATGTACACCCTCAGTCAGTCCATGTCATTCCTAATTAGGTGCATGTTATACACCCAACAGTATTCTTGTCGGCCAGGCGACTCCCATGACCGAGTTAGTTGCAAGTGGCTGAAGCCATAACCTGGGAGTCCAGACACGAAACACCTTTGCAAGCTGTATGCGCTCTCTCCCCCCAAGTGGTTCTGAGCGTTGTTGGTTATTTAATACGCAAGTCATGAAGGCTCGTGAGGCAGCAGAACCATTCACGCAGAACCATTCACCGCTCATCATGTCACTCCATCACGTCCATGGCTCAGTTTAACAATCTGCGAGGTGCATACTAATGGCCTGTCAGTAGGCAGACGGAGGTGCTAAAGTAGTCACCCATTTTGATGTTGTGCTTGACGAAGACCGCTGTAGTTAGTTAGCATTACCTTGCCTGCAAGAGCGGTTTGCTTTGCATGGAGCGGCTGGAGGAGTCTTGAGTGCAGTTGCAAGATGGTATGGTTGTTGCACGGTGACGCAATGTTTGTGCGCACCATCTTTGTACCTTGCTCCTACAGCAGCGTTGTTGGCAGAACCGCACCGGGCACGTGTCACCAGCAGGTGTTCTGTAGAAGGTGGGACCATGGAACCTATGAATACCGTCAAAAATAAGTATTCAGCAATGATACCGAACTTTTCATGCTTGCTTTCCCGTGAGCCTCTACATCGTCCTTCAGTTTGAGAGCCCACGGATGCAACCCATCAGTTTCAGGAAAACCGACACAACGCTGGCGAGGGCTTAGTGCCCGGTGCTCGTGCATCAATCCCCTGTGCCAAAGCCACAGCCAAAGTTAACAACGTGGCCTGAGGGTCTCTGTGGGCCCATACAAGAGGGAAGAGAAGAAAGAGAGGTGACAAAGAAAGGAAGGTGCTCTGCAGTCGAAAGTCAGGTCCAACATCCCAAGCTAGGCCTACTCAGGCGCAGGCAAAACTTGGGCTGCCGTCAATAAAAGCCGAGCCAGACATGCCGTGCGTATGCTTGCGTCGATAAGAGTGAGCAATAGTGAGCATGCAAGAGGCAGGTAGGGAGTCAAGATTGGGTAGACTCCCAGAAATATCTTCCATGCTTTGTGAAGGCCACACCATGAAATACCCAGGTTACACTGGACGCCAGCCGCCGCAAGCCGAACAACCGGGGATCTTATCAGTGAGGCCGCATGCGGCAGTATCACAAGCGGCGTATGCGAGGATGTTCCAAGTGCTCTTTCTACCCTTCGCAGGCTTCTGCTGTGACTTTCAGAGACGACAAAGGCACTCTGGCGCAGGGCTCAGGATATCCAGGCTAGCAGGACGCGCAAGGGCTTCCATGCACTGATTGATTGAGTTTGAGAGTGTCTAAGACTCCTATGGGAACCATCACGATGACTGTCAATATGACATATGCCGGCGAGGTCCCAGCTGAAAGTTGATACTTGAGCTCAGCCTGAAATTTTGTGCGTTGTGCACAGGTCTTGAGCAACCTCCGACTGAGCCCAAACGTTTATGCCGCGGTTGCCGACGCAGACGGGAAGGTGGGAGTGCAGGAGCGGCGTGAGGTTCGCGAACTGTCTTGAACCTATAGCCGACTGTAGCCGGGATCAGGTGGTTGCCATGAGCCGGCGAGCGCGCGACATAATTTTTGTGGACGGCTTTCTCGAAGAAGACCTGCGGCGCCTTGGTAGAGACAAGTGCAGGGTGGCATTTGATTTTGTTTGTGCATTGCGTGTTCGTTGCAGCCAGGAATCCTGCTGGCAAAGCTCCCTGCAACGCCAAACGACGGAGCTCTGCTTCTGCCCTGCTTTTTGCGTTGGGCCAGGGTCAGGATCAGGGGTACGGCAATAAATTGACCGCGCGTGCACTGCCATGCAGGACAGACTGCTGGCCGGGCACATAGAGCATAGAGAAGTTTTGACAAAAACCTGGCTGTGCAGGTGGACTCCGCCATCGCCACTGTCATTGAAGCACGCATTGGAGCCGCAGCGGCTCAGACTCAACAGCTGCCTCCTACGATCTGAGCGAGCGGTCATGTCTTTGATTGCAAGACCACCTGAGGTTCAGCGGCATCGACTTCCGGAACCTGCTCGAGACAACGTTCAATGCTTCGCTCCGCAGTGAGCACCTCTGCTCTGTGGGGGTGAGGCCTGGACACCAGTTGCTGACATTGCTGTTCCTTGTGATTCCTTGATGCTGTTGTCCTTTGTCAGCCTCGGCATGCCTCGGCCTTGGCAGCTTCAGGACCCAAACTTTCCACGTACCCAAGGATGGGGAGCACTTGGCCGTTGGAGCCTCAGAAAGGTTCAGGTGGTTGGCAGTGAATCTTGTAAGCGTTAGTTACCACCCGTCAGGCGTTCTGCAGACTGATGGCCAACCCAGAGTGTCTTGGGAAGCATGGCCAACAACCAGCTCGTGCCATTTTGTACCATGGGTTTCAACACAGGTGGGCCATCTTTTTGTTTGCGCCGCTGGAGGACTGGGCTTGTACTTTAGATATGACACTGTCCCTGGGTGCTTCGACCCTATGACTTCAATATTCAGACTCAATTTAAGGGAGCTGGAACAGGAACCGCCTGAAGCTTTGTTTGGAGGAGCTGCAAAATGCAGCCAGATATACGGTGGACAAACAGAACATAACTAAGGACAACGTGGTCCAGAACTTAGCATCAAGTCCTTGGTAAATGCTTCGGTTGAGACCAATGCTCCTGAGGGTAAGAGCGAAGAGGATTACAAGGACACCATCACCCTTCACAACACAGGCTGCATGGCCTGCTGTGTACAAACATGCCATGAGATGAGCAGCAGGTCGCGTGGAGCTACCCTTCCAGGTCACTGTCAGTCCAGGGAAGGCAAGGCCCTGCGATAGTTTGGAGAAATGAAGGACTTCAGCAAATAAACGGAGGGGGACAACAGCAGCTGTACGACAGTGTCACCGTCCAACGGAACCCTGGCCCCGAATGCAACAGTGCAGCTGGCCCTGACCCCTGGTTGCAAAGATTTGGACAAACGCCGCATGTGTCGACCGCCTTGACCACCGAAAGACTTGGCGCTGCATGAGCAGCGTTCGTAGCAAAAAGCTGGATGTTGCATCTAAGTAGGCAAGGCATGAGAAGGATGGAATATGATGGAATGTGCCCAGGAATTTTGATTTGGACGCGTTTGGCTATGGCACCTCCAGTGGCTGGGTCATTGTTGCTGGGCTTTGGAATACGCTTCGCTGCTTGGCTGCGTTTGCAGTTGGCGTTCGTCTCAGGTTCACCCAGACACCTCGGACGATACTGGGGCATGTTTCCGTAAAAGTACATGGACGAGGCCGAGTTGGTTTAGAGCGATGACCTTGCAGAATACTTTGGCATTGGAGAAGTCGAGCATTTTGTCAGATTTTCCTTAACGCGGCCAAAGCCGCGCGGCTTCCTCAAGGAGGCCATCATCCGCAATGGCATCCCACTGCCAGGACCTAGCGGTGCATGCCAAGCCTAGTAGATGCTTCTTGCTCTCCTCAGGTCTGTTGCGTTGATGCTGGCGCTTACGATGGTGCTGTACCGTGCGGCTTGATGGGCACATGCGGATGTCGTGAATCTATCCATCCGACTACTTACTATTATGCTAGAGACTCTAGACGGTCTTGGAACATTCTGGAAGCAGACTTTAATTTTCCATCCCTGGAGCAGGGTTGGCGCAAAGGTCGAGTTTTGCATATCGGGCGGTGTCCGCAACATTTGTATTTCCATGTACCCGTGTGCATAAACGCCCAACAGACCATCATGACCGTACCCCGACGTGTAGTTGTGCATCTTTGTGTATCTTATCCGGGCTGCTCTGTAGCTGTGTGCTTGTGCATGTTGTCCGGGCTGCTCTGCAACTGTTGGTGCAGCCGTCGATGCCTTGCAAAGCAAGGGTCCGCGTGACCCACAGGCAATCAATCAATCAATCAATCAATCAATCAATCAATCCA
>CAJNIZ010024670.1:68170-80759 GCA_905231905.1 Symbiodinium pilosum
CAATCAATCAATCAATCAACCAACCCATGATGTTTCCGGATTTTTTGGCTGCAGAATTTTATCATTCCCACGCCTTTATGAAAATTACCCTCTGCACCCCAGCTGATATATGGATATAGCCTCAAGAAAACCATGACAACTAAAATCAAATGAGACATCCAAAACCTGGCCCAGGAAACTATTACCAACCCCTGTATAACAGCGATGCTTACATTATGACTCACGACGCATTGTTCTGTCTTCTGTCACCTCTTCATGTGTAAGGTAGTGCGGGACCATAGGCTTAGAACATGCAACCTTGCCAAAAGGTGGTCAGCTCGCTGCTGAACTCGTACTATGGAAAGCTGGCGCAGGCGCAGACTCCCCAACATGATGCTTCAATGAGCTTTAGCCATGTTAGCCATGCCAGCATCATGACAAAAAATGTGCATGTGTCTGCTGTTTCTTTGATTGCATTGGACAGCTTTGCAGGAGAGAAGCACAATCGAGAAGGCACTTCATGCTACCCAAGAGGTCTCTTTCCCGATGGTCCTGCTCCAGGCATGTTCTGCAGGTCCTCCGCGACTCTTAAATTTGCCACCAGCTTTGTGCCAGGTGCCGATCTTCAAGCAGCTTGGAAAGTTTGTGGCCTTCGAGCACACCCTGCCCCAATCCATTTGGCTGCACACCATCCAGGCAATTCCGTCGGAAATAGCTGCATCATTCTTTGGGCTCACCCCAGCCTGCTCCTGCTCTTTGGGAGGAGATTGACGACTTTTTGCAGAGGGCCATGAACAAGGCACACATGCGGCAGGAAAATACTGTTAGCACTTGTAGCTTGCACGCTAATCCGAGCTCTTCAGCAGCAAGGGGGTTACCCGCCCTTCAATACCAAACAGTGGAAAAAGTTGGTTCTCGGAGAATAACTGCGGAGCATTTTGGTCATTACCCTCCAACCTTCCGTGGGTATCTCAGCAAGCGATGTTTGAGCCTTTAATTTCTCATAAACTTCAATGAGCAAAGCCGGTTTCAGAATCAGTTTTCACCACAGAAGAAGAAACCAAGAGAACGCCCTCCAAGGCAGCCAAGTAAGTGAGTCTCCCTAAACTTGAAACCTCTTAAGGTGAGCTCCTGAATCAAAAGGAAATGAAGAGCTACTGAAAATCATCGGCGAACCAATCTAAATCCACTTCAGCTAAATTATAAATGTGAAATCTGTCTTTATCTCTAGAAGGTCTTCGGCCCCAAAATGCCCGTGCCTCTCAAGTGCTCTTTGACCTCCAAAATGGCGTAAAACAACGTCTTTAAATCTACAGGGGCGCACTAATGTTGAGCTCGGATTGGATGACATATCTTCTGCGATGGGCTGGGCTGGGAGTGATGGTTCCTCAGGTTATTTTCATGTCGCACCAGTGGACGGCATTTGCAGAACCTGACCATGATGGAGCTCGTCCCAGCTTGTCCTGCTTTTCCAGAGCCTTGAAGCCTTGCTTACAAAGAAACTGCCGAGGCAAGCAATATGAGCAGATGGTGATGGCGGTGGAGGAAGTTATGAAGAAATGGAAGTGGCAGGAAACCACAACATACGTTTGGCTCGATTACAGCTCGATACCCCAGAGGCTCCGGTCAGGGTTGGTCTTGAAAACTTATTATGTCTTCTTTGCAAGACCCGCAAAAGAAAGGTCTGTGAAATGTGCTGGAATCATTCATTGATGTCTGCATTTCAAGACTGTAAGATACTGTGAACGCATCTAGGCGCCCTTATGAGGACGTATACAACCTGCCTTCGGCCATGATGCAGGCATCGCCCATCGCAAACCGCTGCCATCAACTCGCTCACCGTGTATGCTGCCAAGGCCCACCCACAAGAGCAGCGTGAATTCCCTTGGCTTCCTTGTCAATGCATTCCTCATGCTGCCTTGCAGCAGCAATGCCAGCTTTTCGAAAGGTATCTGCCTTCGTAGTCGTCGCCCCACCTGTGAAGCACAAGGCATTGAGCTCGACGTGTAATTACTGCTGTTCCCGCCAATCTTAGCTTCAGGACCTGGAGGATGAGTGCAACAAAGATACATATCAGTGCCGTGCCTGGTGCAGGCCGCGCCTGAAGCCTCACGTCTCACATGTCTCACACAATCCTTATGTTTGGGTCTCTGTTCTTGGCGATACGTCTTCCAGGGCCGAGCAGCTGTCGCATCTGCTGGCTGGCAGCTAAGTAACTGAGAAACTTCATTCTTTCTGTTCCTCCATCTGTCGTGTGAGGCCCAAGCTGGAGACAACATGTTTTTGGCAGAGAGTGGCCAGTGGGCATCTTACCGGGGATTCCCCCGAAATGCTGACGGCTAACTGCTGACAGCGCCCGAGCCGCCACCGCTGCCACGGCCACCACCGACGCGCACCAATGCCATGTGAAGCGCGGTCTTTTTTTATCAAGGTCCAGGGTTATAAGGGGACCGACATGAAGATTTGGAAACAACATTGTGGGTTGGTCGAAATTTCAAAACAGCATTCTGCCAATCAAGCTATCCTACCGGAGAACGAATCCATCCTGTTGCCGGAGGCGGCGGCCGTTCCAGTACTACAGTTGTACTACCAGATAACGAAAATCCATCTGGTTGCCGGAGGCGGCCGTTCCAGTACTAAAGTTGTACTACCAAATAACGAAAATCCATCTGGTTGCCGGAGACGGCCGTTCCAGTACTAAAGTTGTACGACCAGAGAACAAAAAATCCATCAGAATCCATTTGGTTGCCGGAGACGGCTGTTCCAGTACTAAAGTTGTACTACCAGAGAACGAAAATCCATGCGATGGCCGGAGACGGCCGTTCCAGTACTAAAGTTGTACTTCCAGAGAACGAAAATCCATCTGGTTACCGGAGACGGCTGTTCCAGTACTAAAGTTGCACTACCAAAGAGAGAAAAATGGCCCACCACCAAAGCTTGGAAAACAATAGGCCACTTACCAAAATCCAACGTACAAGGCCCACAATTGGACTTTAGCCTGTACCTCATGTCATTCTCGCCCTCTCAGGCTGCAAGCACAGTAACTATGAACTGGACAGCAGCTGACACACCAAAACCCAGCACCCATGCAATGTGATGGTTCCCAAACGTGGTGGCTGTTGGGACGCAGTCTGAGACTTAGAAACATTACCAAAACTACAGCGGCAGCATCCAAGCCTAGGCCACCACCAAATACGCTGACATTTTGAGCTCATAATACGCTGGCTTTTCATCAAGCTCTCAGCCAGAGGGCCTTGGATGTAGCATGTTAGCTATACTGTTTTCATTGGCACTGCTGACGGAGTAAGTAACAAGCTGCTCCAAAAAGCTTCCGGACGATGACCGGGACACCGACCAAACCACAGACCTTGACACCGAGCAGGACTGGGACACCAACCAGCACCGGCCGGAATTCGGACACCAGCGCCGACTTGCCTTTTAGTTATGTTGGCTCGTGCACCATAAATGCCCACAAAATGCCTGCAAGTACAGACCTTGTGTCAGCGGTTAGCGTTGGTTACATAGTTCTATCTCGATTCAAGAACAATATCTACATCTTGGGAGAATCTTTGGAGTACAAACGCCTTGCTTGGATTAAACATAATTCTCGGCAAAAGATTGGCCATCAGCTCAAAACGCTGGATAGCCGGCCCGCATAAGTCCAGGATAACGGCCTGGTCGGAACTGCCCGCACAAGTCTTGGTCAGCGTGCTGGGCAAATGTTCAGGTTTCTCTGCAAAACACACCGGAAGCCCAGCAGTTGCGCTCGAGATGGTATCGAGTATACTAATGACTCGCCACTATAATTATGACTCTCTCTAACTTGTGATTTCCGATTCGGCCCATCTTAGGCATGCACTTTGGTAGTGGTACGGGCAGCAAATAGAATTTCAAAAGGCCACGCGCGGGATGAGCGCGCACCGTCTGGACTAAAGGGGTGTGTGTGGGTGCTGGCGACGCTTGAGTCGTTCGTCGGCCTCTATCAAGTGGTCGTTCAGGGACTGCCCTGACCCGTTCCCGGGACCCGCCCCCCCAACCACGAGCCCCCTTTTAGCCAATTCCCATAGTTTATAGACGCCCCCTAATCGCGCCTAGAACACATGTGTTCAGAATTTTCACGGTGTGTGCGCAGGCATCGTGGTTCTTGCAATGCTGAGATTTTGACGTTGCGCCCCATCGAGATTTGACGATTTCAGATTTGGAGGCCCGGCCTGGGGCCACTGCCCCTACCACACCAAAGTGCATGGAGTGGACACCACTACCTTCACATTATACGCATCCACATGCGCCACCGCCACCGTCATCAGCAGCGCACCGTCTCCACCGTCGCCATCACCGCCACCGCCACCGCCGACTATCCCATGATTCTCCTCAAAGACTAGATCCCCGCCGCATCTTGCCACACATGGATCTCAAGATTCCTTCCATGTGAAACAAAGAAGTCTACCACAGAGTTCTCCCAACATCCTTTTGAAACTTGGAATTCTGTCACGCACATATCCCTTTTTCCTCCTACTTGTAGAACATGATATCCCTTAAATACATTTTGCCGGCAAAATATCCGGTTCTGCCGGCTGCTTATCCTTGAAAATCATCGCTTTGTGACCTTGACTGTTAGAAATAAGGTTGAGTTCTGCATGGGAACTTGGGCATGCTGACTCAAGCTTCGGCCCAAACCTGTACCTGAATGCCGTTGGTAGAGCCAGTGTCACAAGGTCGCTATGCGCGCGCTGTGGCTTGGTCTCTTGCCTATGCGCAGTGCACTAGATAATGGGTGGTGGCCACCCACCCATGCTTCCCCGAATGCAAGCAATGCGTCGACTTCTGCTGCTGCTCTTTCCTCGAATGGAAGTTCTACAGCAGTTGGAAACCCTCCGAATCCAACCTGCTGGGAGTCTTGGGGCTTCTCGCGGTCCAGCGGCACCGGCCTGAATGCAACTTGCGCTCAGGCCTCTCAGGGGCACCCTCCTACCGAAAGCTGGTTCTTCTGGGGCCTACGGCGGGGAGGAGGCATCTGCATTTTCTCGACTCCCAGTGCGGGCGGCCGTATACGAGTCAATGAGGGATGGATTCTCTTGCTCTTGGACATTTGTGGGGTCTGGTTGTTTGGAGAAGCGTTGCCATCGTGGCCTCTTTCACCTGCTTCCGCCCCCGCGTTGGCCCTCCTTATGGTTTTACAAATGCGCAACCGGCTCTGGTGCTGTAAGCTCTGTCATTGGTCTTGCTGCAAGAAATGATCTCCGCTGGAAGGGGGGCTAGCCCTCTGTGACTCTACCGGAAGTACCTGCGGCCCAGGCTTCCAAAAGCTTCCAACGCCTTGCCAGAACGGGCGCATTGGGAGTCCGCTCGGCGGACACCGAATAGTACCACAAGGAAGTTTGAGGTCGCAGAGTTTACAAGCGACCTCACGACTTGGTAGTTGTCCTGGAGTCAGCGGTAGCTTGCCTCCATCTGGATCCTGAGAAAAGATCGTCGCGGTCTTTGGGTGACACCGAGTCAGGTCCTGGGTGTGTGACCACCCGCCGCGGGCGAGACATGTTGTGGAGCACGAAAATCAAGTGCATTTTTGTCGGCAAGTCCCGTGCAATGGAGGTGCAGGCCTTCACTGTTGCTGCTATTCTGCGGTGGGTGCTGAGGCCTTGGTCGACTTGGGAGCCTATGATGGGGTTCTCTGCCTGGCGGCTAGGTGTCTTGGTGGTACGTTTTCTTTACCGTGTCGGTGCACTGGTGGTCTATCTACGCCGTTGCTGCTGCCACGGTCGAAACCGACCCGCACGTACTGGTGAGCCCAGGCGGAGTAAGGAACAAGATGTACTAAGGGCGCTTGATCTTGACTCCTAGTCGGAAACAGAGGTCGTATCCGACCCTGGCGAGGCTGAGAGAATTGGGCTCAAGACAAGGCTGCTCCTGAGCCAACCTGCATTTGAGAAGAAGATCGAGGCCTCTCGAAACCGCTCGATTGTGTAATCATAGCCAGCTTTGCATCCTCTCATGCCACGGCCGGAAGTGCAGTGTAGTGTCCTGCTTTTCTTCGGTAAAAGGAGCCCGGAGCCCATAAGGTCGCTCCTTTCCGTCCTTTCCGTCTCGCTGATGCTTCAATTAGCCCCAGTCACTTCAAAAGTCTCGTGCGCAGCAGGACAGGACTTCCCCTGAAGGGGGTTGAAGGTAGTCAGGCGTCTATATAGGGCTAAAGCCATGGCTTCTGGTACCCTCGCCTCCAAGCGGCAAGTCTCCTTTCTGGACCAAGAACAGGTCGAGTCAACGGCCCCTATGTCACCGCGGACGCCCACCCCGGAGAAGCTGCGGGTGCAACCGTCGGAAAGGGTGATCCTGGTGAAGGACCACCCCAAAACGGGCTTGTTTTGGTCCGCCTGGCCGAGGAGTGGGCCGACCTTGGTACACTTTTGGTGGCCGTATCTGCGGTGTCGCCAAGGATGGGCGCCGCAATGAACGGGTCCGAGTTGATTTGAATGCCATTGACTTAGCGTTTTCGGTGCCGTGGGCTAGTGTGGTGCCAACACCTCCTGCTACAAACATCGTCTTCCTGCAACTTGGTTCGCTCAGTGGTTGAGCTACGTGCCGAAGGAGTTGGAAGATGCTGCTGTCCCGAACCCATAGCCGGAACATAAGGCATCCGGGAAGGGACCCCTAAGACTCCCTGAGTCACAAATTGATCATACTTGCACATAGCATGAAAACATAAAGACCTCTGAGAAATCGAGCGTCCGCAAGGCCCCTTAAATTCTACATTAGGTGTTCTTGTAAGGCTTGACAAGCAGGGAAGGTATCTTCAACGTTAGGTAGGGGACTGGAACTACTTCGTAGAAGCGAAAAGGTTAATGGAAGGTTCGTGGAAACAACAACTTGCGAGACGTAAAACTTGACGAGCTTTGGGCCGCGGGAAGGTTTCGTGCAAGGGTGTTTTGCCTCATAGGAATGGAAACAGAATAAAACCACCTATCATATGGACATAAAAATGTTGGTGGATTTTTTAGCTCTCCACAAATGAGCAGACCAGTACCACTGCTCCTTGCTTCAATCCCTACCAACAACGCTTCCCTGAAAATGAGGTCGCAACCGTGGAATGGGCGTTAGTTAGCCGTGTAAAGCAGTATGAAGCAACATTCGCTGCCGATTTCAAAACCTCCTTGAGTCCTAAAGGACGTAAAGACATGCCTTAGAAATTGGCTGAAATGCAAGTAGGTTTTAAGGGTAAAGCATGCTCCCTGAGGCGGCGCCTGCGGCTCGGACATGCTTTCCGTCCTAAGAGCTTTAAAAAGAGCGTTTATGGCCTGCAAAGTCTCGAAATTGGGCGTAGGGTACGACAGGAAGAGCTTGTTCTCGTTGTGCTTCTCCGAAGGTGCGAAATTATCCGCCCCTCTCCCCCACTTCCTCCCCTTCCTTATCTTCGCTCCAGTCCTTGTATCGCAATGTCGAACACTTGTGGTCTGGTACAATTTTCAGGGACGTGTAGTTGGAATGGGGGGTGCCTACAGCTACCCCTACTGCAACAACTACTGCTGCTACAACTACTACCACTACTACTATTACTATTACTATTACTATTACTATACTACTACTACTACTACTACTACGACGATGACGACTACTACTGCTAACTTCTGCTACTACTGCGACGACTGCTACGATTACGACTAGTATTTCCAGTAGCCATAAATGACGGTTGTGGCTGCGGCCGTGGCAGTGATGGCAGGGCTTGCGCTGGGGGTGGGGGCAGGGGGGGGGCGGGACCCAGGCGGCCACCACCACGAAATCCGCGATTAGGGCTTCTGCTAAGCAACAAGTACTGCTATGTATTTCTACTCGGACATGCTACCAGTCCGGTTAAGACTACTGCTGGATGGAGGCCTTAATCGGGGGGCGAGCTCCAGCGGTTCATCGAAGATATGCTATCTTAACAGTAGGCAAGTTAACCTGATTTTAGATTGTTCTGCGTATGCTGGCAACGGTGAAGGCATGTCGCACTGGCATGCATTCTACGGGTCTCATGCGGGAATTCTTGAAATGCTCCTGCATGTCGCGAGACTGACGTGCTAGAGCGTTGGAAGCCCGCGTTACAAACACAATGTGTCAGGGCACCCATAGAGGACTGTCCGCTTCAGTGATAGTGCGACAGACCTGACACATCTTGCCGGCCCGAGGCTGACTCCGCTCAACGAGGCACAAGTCAAAGATGCAAAATAGTTACCAGCGATAACAGCGATAACTGAAACACAGGTGCGTTTCCGACGGCTGCCGAGGGATAACTCGTCTCCTGCACTACAGGCGTGGCTGCAGAAGTCGATTCAGGTGTTCGGTGACGACAGCCAGCTCACCTGCTGCAGGCCTAAGCCCCACTAGCGCACTAGATTTCTAGAGCCCTGCAGCAATAAAACGTTAGATGATGCTCCGTTCAGCTTTCAGGCGCAAGCATGAGGGCATGGAGCTTTGCGACCGCGAGCGCCTGGCGCCCGGATCCATCCAGACGATAAAAGGATTTGTTGATGCATGCGGGAGCCTATCCTCAACTGGCGAGGGCTTATACAAATTCATGTGTCACCTGAAAGCCTTAAGTGAGCCAAGGCCTCTCATGGCCTGTCAACATTCTTTGCTTGTGTCGATGCGTGAGGTCTGGTCGTGCCCATGCTCGGCCTTTGGGCCCAGCTTTGTCGAACGGTGAAGGTGCGGCAGAGGGAGCGGTTGAAAGCTGAACAGTATCAAATCAAACAGACCATAGGCCGGAAGTGCGAACGAGAATCTGAAGAAGATCCACAAGGACCTCTTGATGTCCGAGGCAGGCGTCCCGAGGACCGTCAGCTCTGAATCTTGGCCATCACCAGACCAGAGAAGTCCCTTGATTCATAGGATCAAGAAGATCTTCCCAGAAAAGTTCATCTTTGAAACGGAGACCGGGCAGGAGGCAGTGAAAAGCAAGTGAGCTACTCTGCAGAGTTGAAGCATGCATCCTCGCTCCTGCAGTGTCAGGAGCGCAGCCTGTTTGGGCAGCTCTTGGACAGGCTCCAGGCACCGCGCGGGGAGTCATGCGCTTCGCCTGAGTTGTGTCATGGTGGTGGAGGACTCATTGAACCACGAGCAAGCGCCGGAGAAGGTGTGGCAAGTTGACGGGTTCTTTGCGGAGCTACAGTAGCACTTTCAGATACACGCAACCCTCCGGAGACTGTAGGTAATCTGCACCCATCCAGAGTCGGTGTTTGCTGAAGCAGAACATTCTGCCAGAAGCCTCCCTCTCTCCCAGCCTGCCAAAAGCCGTACTCCAGCCCCAAACACTGAGCCAAGGTAGCACGAATGGGGAGGCATAGGGGACAAGTATGGGGACATGGGATTTTTTTTGCATGCTCGACTGATGATTTGCCTGGGTTGGGGGGAGGCTGACCTGCCCATTTCCCCTAGAGACACTACTCCTCAAATAGGCTGTGCATTGGTTTAGGTGTAACCTCATGGACGTTACAGTTCTCAGTATGCTGCAGAAAACCCCAAGCAGTAATCAACAATCCAGGAAGTAGCCAACAAAAAGCTAGTAAATCCACGTGGCGGCATGTCCTTCGCCTTGTCATCAACTAGAGCCCGTGTGCACACAAAGCTAGAGCTAGAGCCACCCGCATACCCTGACCGCTTCGCCTATCTTGCCCGAGGGATAGATAAATCTTTCGTCCTGGAGCAAACCAAACACTTGAAAGAGGCGGCAACCCTGAAGTGCACAGAATTCGTGGCAGTCTGAGAGAGTTGAAGCTGCCCAACATTCAAGATCCAGATATGAACAGAACAGAAAGTCTTGTGCATTCTTTGGTGTGTCTCTTGCCATATCAAGCCAGACGGGGCTGACCGACTGATTAGGATTGTTTACCGAATGAGCAAGTCGAAATCTGCTCCCAATTCGAATGGAGCAAAGACGGGTTGATCTCTGTGGTTTCTGTTTGCTAGCTTGGGTCAAGAGCAGAATGGAGTGAAAGTACTTGAAGTGCGTCAAATCTTGGCACAGACTCCAACACCCTCGTGGAAGAAGGAGTGTGCATATGCTGCAGCTCAGAGAAGGGTTCAACAGGCTTTGTGGGCCGGATAGCAACTTGCTGGTCTGGAATTGACTGATTGTCACCCCAAGAAGTATAGCATCGCAGCAAAGCAAAAAAGGCCAAGCATGCCAGCCATCTGGCTGCGTGTTGTTCTGCGCAAGCAAGCAGCAAAATGCTGGCACAGACAAGGCCAAGAAGAAAACCAGATCACCAGGGAGGTGGCCAGATTCCGTTTCTTTTTTTGGCAGCAGCAGCACCACCACAACCACCACCACCACCCCACCACCACCGCCGCCGCCGCCGCCGCCGCCACCACCACCACCACCAGCACAACCCAACGCGCGGCCGCCACCGCTACGGCGCCACGACCGAGTAACGCAACAGCAACAGCAACATCAACACGAACATGTTTCCGAATCACCAAAATTAATCATGATTATTTTGCGCCGCGGGTTCTCGCATGTATAGTCATCTTGACTGCCGTGATTTGGGTCCTCATGTATGGATTAAACTTGACGTCACAGGAACATGTGCAATCATCCTTGATGTTCTGCAACGACGAATCACCCATTTTTCAGGCAAGGGAGCCCCCATTCGGAAAAGTCTCTGGAAGAGTGAATCTCTGAAATTGAATGCGACATTCAGTGTTGAATTTCATGGCAGATATGCATCCCAGAGCCATGGGTAGCCAACAGCAAAAGAACACTCCAATGGAATCTTGAGTTTAGGATGGACTGCGCTGGGGTTTCCGGATAGAATCCTGCACGCTGGCAGGAGAAGCGGAATTTCAAGGCCCTGGCCACTGCCACCACAGCAGCCACTGCCTTTGCTCGTCGTACCGACCCTCCGGGTGCGGAAGCCGCGGCTTCAGGCAAGCGCTTGAGTCAGGTCTTGGCACCGCCCAAGGTATAACATGCTCTGGTCCAGATAGGCATGCAGACTATCTCTCGCAAATCCATTCATTGGAAAACAAACTGCTTGATAAATAGAACGAATTATTTTGAAATAGAATCAATACGAGAAATAAAGAAGAATGGACAATATGCGAATGATGACAAGAGATCAGAAAATTTCGCATCGTTATTCTGAGATTTATAGATATCTAATGATTATGATGAGATCGATTAATCGAGTGGAAATCGAATATATTCATCAATAATTATCATATGGTTGATTATCGAATATATATATATATTCTTATATTATCTTAGATATATTCATTTCAAATTTGGAAATTAAATTTGATAACTTATTAAATTGACGCAATTTGATTTTTCTGGATTTCGAAGAAGTATTTTTGCGGACTTTTAAAGATAGAAAAATATTTAGAATCTGAATTTTCTTTGAATTTGGAGCGTATATTATATCGATATTATGCGAAATATATCATTTAGTCAATAAGTAAGATATTAAGTCGATACGAATCGATTTCGAATAGAGAGATTGGACCTTTAATTTTTATAAAAATATAATGATGAAATTCTCGTCAAAGATAGATCTAGGATAAAAATGAAAAATTAAGATAGGATTGAAAATTAAAATTAAACTGATTATATAGATAATGAATAGAAATTTACGAGATTTTTGATATTCGAGATTTTAGATTAATTTTTTTAAAATATAATTTGCAAAGATTTTTTTTAAATCTATTTCTTTTTATATTCACTATTTGGATTATACATTAATTTCTCTTCGATTTCATGATTTATTTATCATTGAATTTGAAGATCTCATATTTCTGGATTTATAATATATATAATTGATTTCGATCTCTTCTTCGATGATTTTCGAAGGATATTATAGTAGAATTTATAGATTCTAGAATAGACGGAAGAGCGGAAGATTTATTTCGATATAATAAATATTTGGTCAGTATTCAAAAAGATATATACGAAAATTATAAGTAAAGGAGACACGAATCTTAGATGGAATCAAATTTTAGTTTTTATTATGAGGCGGTCTCCCACAAGGATCTGGCAAAATCCCTTAGAGGCGCTAGTATAGCGCTAGCATTTATATCATGATCGATTTTGAAAGAGGTAACGATTTTAGATATGCTAGGGAAAAGAAATAAGAATCCCAACCGTATATAGCAAAGCTATAAAGTCATTTTGGGGATATTGCATATATGGGAAGAAGCTGGAGTGATAATATCGATATCGATGGTATCATATATTTATACAAAAAAAGGAGATGTGATCCTTACCTGAATACTAAACTTGAAGAAATATAGCTGCACTGCTACTTGGAATCATATGCTTGTATTGCTGCAGCTACTACTATTGCTTGCGTAACTCGCTAGCACGACGATCATCTTCGACTTGTATCTGCCCATATTGCCGGCGGCGTTCATTCATCAAGCTTAGGCAGAACCAAGATCTTCTAAGTTTGCAACAGTATCTATTTGGCCCTGTAGAATTTAGTTTTCATCCCCGACGTGACAATAAGTTAGTGCCAGCGGAATTTAAATTCATTCAAATGCATCCCTTTGCATGGAAAAAGATGTTCATTTCAGCGCGCTAGGCTGGCGCTAGCACTACGCTAGCAAAAATCCCCCGAACCTGGTCTTGCAAGGCGAT
>CAJNIZ010024681.1:4034-21724 GCA_905231905.1 Symbiodinium pilosum
ATGGTAACTTAATTTAAGATCCTTAGCAGCAACACAATATTGTTCGCAATACTTCTTCTGTGCTGGACAAGGTCTTTACACTTCGCCCAAAGTCAGACCAGCAACTTGAGAGGTAAGATTGCCGTTTAGGCATTGGGATTCATGGGGTAGGCTTTAGGCATTGAGTTGTATAGGGGAATATTATGTTGGGTTCTAGAGAGATAATGGAAATGAACATGGAAACTACTATTTAGGGTTTAGGGGATATGGGTACCCATTGGGGTGATACTAGGATTATTTTAGGGTTATATTGGGATAATGAAAATGAAATGGAAACCTCTATTTAGGGTCTAGGGTTTGGGGTTTAGCGTCTAGACGGACGCAGCTATCGAAGCCGAATCTCTAGAACTCCCGAATGGCCCTAAACCCTAAACCCTAAACCCTAAACCCTGAACCCCAAAGGAGCTCACATGTGCAGTCTGCACTGGCCGTTTTATGATGACACTGGACTAGGCTGGGGCAGTGCTCTCCGCAAAAACAACCCGTTAGAGGTAGATACCATTTCATTCTCCGTTTGCTTTCCCATTTGAGTTTCCATCATTCCTGCATACCTCTATGTATCACCGTGAAATCCCCATATACAGTAGTTGCAATTTGATGTTCCTTGTTCTTTTCCAGCTGATTCTCCATTATAGCGGTAATATCTTCTGGAAGGTTTTTGAAGAGTCAAGGCATCGACGTCGCAGCAGAAAGAATTCAAAATGAGTTTTGGGATAGACTAAGTTAGAACTGTTCCATGTGGCTGAACGGATGGCATGACAAATCAATCAAGCTTTTCGATGACCGCATCACGATCCCTAATGTTCTGCAAGGAACCCTAACAACCAAACCCGAAGGGTCCAAGTATCCAAATATTATACCTTTGGGTGCCCAAAACCCATTCATATCAAAGTAGCTGGGACCTATACCTCATGTATTTGTGAACTTGGGCCCTAAAAACTCCCCATGTATCCCTATAGCCCCTCTAAACCCCCCATTATGAGGGTTCTAGGTAAGATCCTGAAGTCTCGGCCCAAGGGTCCAAGCCCCAAATCAGAACCAGGACGATCAAACTTCAAGCTAACAATAGTACCAATAGTAATCGTAATAATAATAGCAGGAATAGCAATAAGAATGAGAATAGCAGCAATATTAATAATAGTAGTAATAGTAACAATAGCAATAATAATGATAATAGTATAGATACCAGGGTTCAGGGGGCACGGCAACTCTAATCCTAAAACCCACTTAGAGGGTCATGAGGACTGAGTAAGTAGGTGAATAATGGGAAGAATTGGGTTTGTGATAAGGCTTATAAGTCGTAAGCATACTTTGTAGGTCCTGAACATTGACCCTACACACGCAGCTTCGAATCCCTCAAACGCCAAATTCCTCAAAAACCCAGAATCTTACACCCTAAACCCCCAGACCATACCCTGAAGTCTTCAAAAACCCTCCCTAAGGGTCCAAGGACGCAAATGATAGGGGTTTAAGGGCCCAAATACTATAACATCAGTGGTATTTGGGCCTGAAGCCCCATTATTTGGGTCCTTGGAACCTTAAGGCCTAAGCCCAAAAACCCTGCCATCTGTCCTTCTCTCCATGTCCGCGAGGTCCTTCAAGCTCGCGTAGCCTGGCAGTGCAAGATCCGGGACGCTTCAGGCAACTAAGGATACAAGGCGCTTAAGTGTTCAGGGTTTAGGTATATATATATATACATACACAGACATACACATACCCTCAAAACCTATGTACTTAAACGATACATAGACCTGGAACGCGCCGTAAGCATATGGCCTTTGGTGTATATGCACGTAGGTTTAAATATGGACATATACATACAAAAATAGAAAGGCACATGTTGAGTGAGTACATGAATACATGTCGGGGAGATACTCTAAGCAAGTCCGACGAGCTTTATAACCTAAATCTAAACCCTACACCGGAACCCCACCGCAGAATTCCAATTCCCAAGCCCGAACGACTAGGCCTTAATGCCAAATCCTGAACCCTAAACCCTAAATCCCAAACACCATCAAGACAATAAACCTTGAGCCGTAAACTCTACGCGCAGAAGTCAAGAAGACGTGCCTGGACTCCAAGTCTGCTATCCTGGTCGCCTGGGTTTCATGAGGGTTTAAGGTTTAGGACTCAAGGCTTGGTGTTTAGGATCTGTACGGTTAGGGCTTTGAGGAAATTAGCTACTCCCTCCCCACTCCTTTGGGACACCTCACCCCTTATTGGGGACTGTAAAACGGTGCCCCCTAATCGAGCCCAGCAACAGCAACACTATCGGGAAAAAACAAGGATTCCGCGGGGGAATCAAGTCCATCGCAGTTCCGATGTGAGATTTGCATTTGCATTTGTTTTCGACTGTGGCAGCGCGTTCTGCTTTTCACGGTTCAGCAGCACTCTTTGGAACTTAACGCCACTCATTAACGACTTGTTCTTATGGAGGGTATATTGATAGAGGGCACCGATCAGATCATGATCAAGTCCGCGGATATACACCTATAGCTCGGGTCCTGCCCCATAAACTGTGTATAAGGGTTGTCTGAAGGGCTCCATCTATTTATTTGATACATACTATTCAGCTGTGAAAGGGTTGGAGCAGTATCTAACCTATAGTCGCCCAGATGAGTCAAGTCAACCCAACTGTTCGGGAGCGGTGTCCTATGTATACCACGCACTCGCATCAAAACGCCGCATGTTTAGCGCATCACTAAGATGCCGATCCTGCAACTTGAAACCCTAAGATCTGAACTGTGTTGCTGATCTGCCCAAACGAAAACGTACATATATCAATCATTTTAATCGGGCTATATAGAAAGCAGCCAAATGCAAAGTGAAGCTAATCACCTCCCGAAAATCCCCCTGGCCCCCACCCCCATATTCAAATATTCCCAATGTGATATACTATGCTATATTGGGAATATGTACTAGCAGAAGGGTGAAGTTTTCATATGAAGGGTAAATGATTGCACAGCTACCCACTAAGTAGACCCAACCATGCAGCCATAAAACATGATGCTACTACGAGAACATTATCAAACCTGGGCCGCCTGAATGCCCATAACCATGCCCTTTGGTCCCAAAACAACGAGTATATAGGCTGTTGCTATGGGTATTTGGGAAAGGTAGGAACATATAACAAAGTATTAGGGCCTAGGTGTTAGGAATGCGTTCTTCCGCAAATGAGAGCTCAAATAGCTGTCTTTTTTGCGGTGAATGGCACGTCGTTTTATAGATTGAAGTGCAGACATGCGGCCATCTCCGCGTTTTCCTTCTGCAGAGCTTCTGCACTGCCACCTGCACCTGCCGAAAGCACACATTGTTCGGTCACTCGGCCTAGGCTTCGGGTTCCCAGAACAGCATGGCACCTACCACCACGGAACTTGTCGAGACCTATTGTTGTGAATCTGAAGAAACCCGAACAACAAGGGTCTAAGGTCATAACGAACCCACTGCCGCACTGCCGGTAAAGTGTCCCGTCTTAACAACTACAGATCCACTGCCATTCTTTTCATCTGTGCAACTTCACTCCCCCGCTGCTGTACAGGTACCTGATAGCTAAGCAATAGCAATACTGACCACCCTAAACCCTAAACCCTAAACCCTAAACCACCCAGCCAAAACGCGGATAGACTCAAGCAGAGACATGCGGAAGGAAATCTCAGGGACTAATCCACGCTACACTGGTATAACTTGGGTACTGCCCCCCCCCCCTCAGTAACAGTCTACATCAGGGGGTCCTAGTAAGGACTATATATAACCATAGTATTATTATCCAACTGTTACTGAGTGGGGGCAGTACCCAAGGTATAACGGCGATATGCCGTCTTCTAGCTTCCAAACCCTGCTAAAGCATGGTGGTACCAGTCCCTCAACCCTAAATCTTAAATGCTAAACCCTAAAACCTGAAACCTGAATCCCTAAACCCTGAAACCTTCTAGCCAAACCCAAAATCCTGAGCCCTCAGCCCCAAACCCGAAATTGTAGTTACCACTTTCTTTTTCATCCCTATACAACCCCTATATGACCCCCATATAATCCCTAGTGTACATGTGGGGATCTCATGCTAAACCCTAAACCCTAAGCCCTCAATCAAGCCAATCCGCCAGAAGTTGCCCGCGATGCCGCGAACCACAGGTCTTCTGCGTTTTTGCCAGCAGCACTTGACCTGGGTTTAGGGTTTAGCGGTTTAGGGGTTGTTGGCTTCACCTAGATTAACCCATGTACCCCTAAAACGGGGCTTTGTATATAATAGTTTGCCTAATATTAACAACCTCCCACCCTCCAAACATTAAACATTCCCGATATATTATAGTATACTACAAGAGGGTATATCTAATATTAGGGTGGGGTGGGGGGGCTTTAACATGAGGGGGCTACTCCGAGCAAGGTTTGGGGCTCAAGGTTAAGGTTTAGGGTTGCAGGCCCTTCCCCATTCAACGCTGATTTTTTGTCCTATACAGCGCGGCTCGTGTTCTACATAGGAAGGATACTTTTGTTCTTGTGGACCTTGCTGTGTCTGGTGTTGGGGCCGTGCGCTTGTAGTAACTTTGCTCTCGCGGTCCATAAGTTCGCAGCCAGTATGAGCCAGACTCCGAGTATCCCCCTTAATAGCACGTATACAAATCCACTAGATGATCTGCTATATAACCCCCCTTTAAGGAGCTTAGACCTGTCTAAACCCTACATAACCCTCTTAAAGTGTCTAGACCATAGATCACATCAGTACCAAAGGCAGCCATACCATCCTCAAAACCAATGTTGCAGTAATTAGCGGTTTAGGGTTACGGTCTACAGCTTGTAGGGCAAAATTACACCACCCACCAGGAGAATTGAGCTTGTTGATACGGACCATACGAAGCAAAATACTGCGCGCGCCTTAAGTCATCTACGGTTCTACACCTTTAGGGACCCTTACACTCCCCCAAACTAACATGGAAACCCATATCACCCCTTTTTACAGGGACTGTAGTGTTTGTAGGGCTCTTTTTGGGTTTCCCCATGGTGGCTGGGCCTTAGCCGAAGAAGTTTTGCTGGCCTTTGCTTCGAGGGTCAAGCGGACTCGGTACATGGGCTTAGGGTTTAGGGTTTAGGGTTTGGGTCATTCCCCCTTACAGTAACTGTTACCACAAGGGGTAATAGGAATTATAATAGCCCCTGAATAAGGCCCCCTTTAAGGACAGTTACTGGGTGGGTGGGGGAATGACCCAAGCTATACTGGGAAGAACTGGGCTCATTATGTGTTTCATCGGGTCTAGAACTATATTTACTAGGTCACAAGCAACACCCTAACTCCTAATGTCTAGGCCCTACATCTTAAACCCTAATCCCTAAAGACCCTATATAAACCTTAATCTCTAAAGTCCCAACCGGAAACTCAGTCTCCCTGACCTCCCGAACCCTAAACCCTAAGCCCGAAAAGACCCAGTGGTTCCATTGCATTTTCCATTCCTTACTAAGTGCTCCTAGCCGTTTCTCCACATGAGTTATAATCTCCCTTAATAACTTCCATAATACTCCCCATATGTAACCCTCTTCATAAGCCCCCTTTAAGGAGTTTAGACCCTAAAACCTAAGCCCTATACAACGGCCTGCAAGGAGTTTAGACCCTAAATCCTAGATTCAGACTCTAAACCCTGAACCCCATATAACCCCCTTTAAGGAGTTTCGACTAGAGCTCACGTAGCCACCAAAACCTGAGCCGTTAGATCTTCACCTGTAGCCTGGGCTGACACCGGCCTTGGTGTCCTTTATTTCCCAAAGGGTCCATGTAGGTATACGGTATATACTTCGGGGTCAAAGGGGTTCCCATCTACCTACTTGAAAGCCCAAGTATATACCATATAAGGACATGGACCCTTTGGGTTTCAAATGCAACCAGGAAAGTCGGGTTTAGGTTTTAAGGGGTTTAGGGGCTTTGGGTTTGCGGGCTTAGAGGTTTTGGGTTTAGGACTCTAGGGGCTTGGGGTTTGGAGGTCTAGGGCTTAGCTGAATTTGGGTTTGATTCTTGGACCCTGGAAAACTCATCACTTGCCGATTGTGCTCACCCTCCTGTAATACGCAATGGGAATCTCCAATATCGGGCTGGGTCTTTTTCACAAGGGGAACAGCCGGCACCCCACTTAAAAGTGTTTCCTAGCACTCCTGTTAATATGTCTGAGGTTTTCAGAGGAATTCCTTTCCGAAATCAGGCTCCGGCCATCAGGCCTAATTAGGTGTCGTGAATCACGGAAATACGAATAAAGCAAACCTTTCCCTGTGATATTTAACGACGCCCCCATCCTACCTTACCTTGCCTTATCCTAGCCTTGTGACATCAAACACTGAATGGCGGCACTTAATGGCTGTTAAGGAACTTAAGTTAAGTTACTTTAGTGAGTGAACCCTATTATGCCCAACATATGGCAACTTAGTTTAAGTCCCTTAACAGCTACCCAGAATATGTCTTCTAACATAAGGGCCGTGCGAGGAATCATTTCCATATGCGGTTGGTATTCAACGACAATCCAGCGATCTTTCTTGAAATAGAACCCAGAGGGTCCATGTAGGTATATGGTATATACTTAGGGCCCAAAGGGTTTCCCATATACCTACTTTAAAGCCCAAGTATATACCATATAACTACATGGACCCTTTGGGGAATGCTTCAGAGGTTCTGGGAACAGTCCATTGAACCAGGCCCGCCTCATGAGCAAGGTCCCAAAGTTCATGGGTTCCCCTACTACCCCCCGCTATACTACCCCGCCTAGGTTCCACCCATAATCAAGGAGGAGTAATCTAGCCAAATTAAGGTTAGTTAAGGGGTAACCTAGGGGGTGGTATAGAGGGGGGTAATAGGAGAACCCATGGAAAGTAGGAACCTTAAACCGCACAGGCCTGCCCAAGCAATCTCAGCGCCTCGCCCCTGCCGCTCAAACAATTAGACATCCTGGCCTGTCAAAGGATGTTGGTAACCCGACACCATCTAACTCCATAGTCGTATGAAAGTCATACGAAGCCCTCATTTAAGGGATTTGGGGGAGCCAAAATCAATCACGATGCGCAAGGCCCAAAGTGTAGAACCCGCATCATCTACAAAGCTTAACCCTAAGGGTCCATGTAGGTATATGGTATAGGGTTTAGGGTTCAGGGTTTAGGGTTTAGGGTTTAGGGTCTAGAATTTCGGGTTTAGGGTTTAGGGTCCATGTAGGAATATGGTATATACTTAGGGCCCAAAGGGGGTTCCCATATACCTACTTTAAAGCCCAAGTATTTACCCTATAACTACATGGACCCTTTGGGGCTACTACACAAATGTCTTCATGCTCCTCATACATATCAAGTAGAATCTGCTTGAAATACATACCGAGACCTCACATACTTAACTCTGAACCCTAAAACACAACCCTAAACCCTCAAAACTGTAAACTCCCTGACAACCTGGCACCGTGTAATTCCATGCAGGGCGCGTGTTCGACTTTAGCCAGACGAGCCGTTTTTTGAGCTCTTCCCTCGGCAGCAAGGGGACCAGTGCAGTGGAGATGAGTTTAGAAAGCGGCGTCTAGGACTCACGGTTTAGGGTTTAAGGCTTCGGGGGTCTAGGATTGATGTCCCCAAAGGGCCCTAAAGGTCCATGTATGGTAGACACCTGGGCCCCGGCGTGTAAGTATATGGCCACCCCCTTTGGGACATGAGCATATACTGTATACTTACCCTGAACCCTAAAACCTAAAATCCTATGCTATATACGTTTATGCCCCCTTTGGGTTCCAAGGGTTTGGGATTTATGGTGTTTGGCTTAGTCTTAAGGATTCACGTCCTGGCTTCGGCCCTGGGATTTAGGGTTTGGGGTTTGGGGTTTAGGGTTTGGGGTTGAGGGTTTAGGGTTTGGGGTTTAGGGTTTGGGGTCTCGGGTTTAGGGTTTATAGGGTTGAGGATTTGTGGTTTAGGGTTTGGGGTTTGGGGCTTGAAGGTATTAGACTAGGGGATTTGGATTCAGCGTTCTGGATTTGGTGCTTAGGGCTTCGAGTGTAGGCTTAGTAGGATACAGGATTTAAGGTCGAGGATTCAGAGCTTAGGATTTGGGGATTCAACGATTGCAGTTCGAGCAGAAGTTCATTAAACAACAAAAAGCAAGGAACTACGGATGCTGCTGATACTCTGGACCCTGCTTGGCCTAGGCACCTAACACCTTGGGAATGATTAGGGTTTAGGGTTGTAGTTTAGTACACCAAGGTTATGCAGGATTTTTGGTATCCACCGTAGTGCGGAGCGTGCAGATTGTACAACATGATGTGCCATGTTACATAAGGTTTGTAGGTTTCCAGTGTTGCTATCATAAGGTGTGAATTCAGGGATGATAATAGTGGAATTTCGGGGGATTTCGCGCATGTTTGGGAGCCCCTATAATCCAGATTTCAGTCTACGGGAATCTAAACCTGGGCCACCTACTTATGAACGCATTCCTGGTTCAACCGTCACTTCTTGCTCTTCCTCTGGACAGGCCCGCCCAAATTTCCAATCCAAGAGACAGGCCGCCTTCCCAAACCCAAAGGCTTCTCAACCTTAAGCCCATCCCCTTCCCGATGCCCTAAGTAGGTATATTCCGACACGCTATAGTTCTATCTCTCGTAGCAACCATTTGGGAATGTGTGAAACGATGAAATAGAATATTCAACGTTGGTGGGGTTGAGTTCAGCTATCAAGGGGAGCGGATTTGTTGGATTCCTTTTACGGTGGATCATGCAGTTAAAGCCATTTCTGCCACTTATTTATATGCCTGAGTACTTTACACCCATTATTGCCAGAACTTCCTTGAACCCTACGCCTCAAAACCCTAACCCTAAACCGCCTAAATCCTAGACCTCAAGCCCTGGAGCCGCAAACCCTAAGCCCCAAACCTTGAAGCCCAAACCGTAAACGCCAGACCCCCAGCCCCAAGCCCCCGAAGCCCTAGATCAAAGATTACTAAGATCCTGAAGGATGTTTAAGATAAACCCTTCAACCCTAAACGCTGATGCCTAACGCTAAGCCCTAAACAGTATGAACCTTCTACATAGTAGAAAGACAAACACAAACCACGCCCCAGGACCTTTCCCTATCGACCATACAAGACGTCAACAAAGCGAGGTGCCCAGAACACCAGTCCACTCGACCATCCCCCTTTGCCTCCTGGTCCTACAATCATAGCAAGGAAACAGGGTTGTTTCAGGTGTAAAGTTTAGGAATACCACCCCAACCCCCCCCCCACCCCAGTGGTATAATAGCCACATATGAGGACAATATACTGTAATTACCATGAGTTTATGGTAGCACTGGTAGCGAGAAGACAAGTACGGTTGCAGGCTTAGCTGGCTTGACAGCAAGAACCCGATAAGCTTGCTTGCCCTTAACTGATTCTGAGCTTCCCAGGGTCCACGCCAGCCCAGGTATACCCCAAGCATGCGGGAAACTCATCTCAGGAACACACTGACACTAAAAAAACTCATGCGCTCCCCATCTGCGTATGCTTCAAAGTTAGGATGCCGTGTACATCCGTGAAGACAGGGACAATTCTGAAAAGGAGCTCTTCCGAAAGGGCACATAAATTTAGCAACTGCCATTTAGTACTCCGAAACCTTAAGACACATGGTGTTCTGGTCCATGGCGTAAGATTCAGGATTAGGATGGCACGAGTGAAAAATGTTGCAGATCTGGCGCCCCTGAAGGGTTTAGAGGGATCAGGCGCGGTTTGGGGTCTAGGGTTTAGGATCAAATGCGTGTTGATCTAGAAGTCCTCTGGAAAATATTGGGGGATCCTGTAAGTTTACAAGGAAGTTATTTTGCATACCCAAAGGGTCCATGTAGGTATATGGTATATACTTAAGGCCCAAAGGGGTTCCCATATAACTACTTTAAAGCCCAAGTATATACCATATAACTACATGGACCCTTTGGGATAGTAGCCGTGGGAGCAGGAACTTTGATCAACTAGCACATCCACAAGGAAGATGAGAAACCAAGGCAAGCAATCGTTCAAGATGTTATAAACCTCTTCGAGTCTCCAAGGACATCCCACAAGTAACCATAGTAGCCTCATGCGCTTTCTACGAATACTGCAGCATGATGTGACACTGTAATGAACACAACGTTACAACGCTTCAAAAAAATGATTTGAAGTGAGCATCTGTGATAGGTTGAATATCGAGAAACGTCTTGCCCTGAATCACCGCGCCCCGTCAGCCCCCAAACTCAGCCACCTACACACCCCCCAAGCCAACGTGGGACCTCGTAGACCTCCCTTTGCAAGGATAGTATAATTGTTGTGGGGCCTTTTTGAGGTTCCAGATTAGTTTGGGGAAGCATTTACCCTAAGCCATGAACCCTATACGTACTTTACATGCCTATAAATGGTAGTTTCCCTACTAAGTAGGGGGGACCCCAATATAGACCCGAAAATACTATAAGCCTTACTATGGGGACCCCCAAAAAGGTACCCCTCATTTTAGAAAAACCCCCAAATGTCTCTTTGAGGTTCCAAGCCCTAAACCCTAAACCCATGCAATGTTGGTAGAGGGCAATCGGCATGGCCTCGGAAGACTCGTGACGAGGCCTGGAACAAGCCAAACGCAACAGGAGCCTTTGGAGGTTGAGCATATTCTAGTATATTATATACACTCCCGGAAACTAACATGGAAACCCACAAAAGGCCCTATAAAGACTACAGTCCCTATAAAATGGATCTATATGAGTTTCCATGTTAGTTTGGGGGAGTGTACATAATATGACATATTAATACTATATTGGTAGTATATTAGACTATAATATCAAATATGATGTAGGCTGTAGGGTTTTTACTGGAGTTAGGGCTTGGAGTTCTGTCTTTTTGGGTGGCTGGGCCAGATGAAACTTGCTTATACAAGACTGTAGTCCTCTTCAAGTAGATAGAATATGGCTTTGGGCTTTGGGTATATTATAATAAGATCCCCATATACCCCATATTCTATGTACTTGAGGGGGACTATATACCCACAAGCAGGAGACCGTCTTGCTCGACATTGAGGACTCCCGGCTGGTGCCTCGAAGTGGGGGGGCCCTCGCCGACTCTGCGGATACTGCTGATGCTTCCAAAGGGTCCATGTAGTTATCTGGTATATACTTGGGCTTTAAAGTAGGTATATGGGAATCCCTTTGAGCCCTAAGTATATACCATATAACTACATGGACCCTTTGGGTGCGTTCTTATCGCTTGGACATTTCGGAGTTGTAGTATACCAAGGTCATGCAGGATGTTTAACATCACTAACCTTATAGACTAATCCATACTGTTGATGGATGAAATCTTGCACCACCTAGGGGCCCTAAACTACTGCAATTCTTAGGACTTTAGGGACTTAAGGTGGTGCAAGATTTCGTCCATCAACAGTAGGTTCCCTAAAGGAGATCGCATGAACGTCCCTCTGTTTGACTGAGTAGGGAATATTTGGGGAAACTCCCATTTTTTCCTCCTGGGCTCCCGCGAGAAAATCTTGCGCAACCCATGCAGCTTGGATGCTGCCCACCAGCAACAGCGCAGCACAAGGCTTACGAACGAGTTCTGCTCATCATGTCAGGTGCAAGGATCACTGTTACGGGACAGGGCAATACGCAAGCCAGAACTTACAGTTTACAGCGCTGTGTGGGTGGGGTAAATGCCTGTAGTAGTCCCAGTTTGATCCCTGATTGGTCCGCATGTCCTATTCCCTGACTAGTCTAGGGAAATCCCGGTCCCGCGTTGGTGGTGCGATTGCTTCTCCCTCAGGGCCTATGATGGGCTTCCCGTACCAACCACCATGGGTTCCATGCCATCCCAAGTTTTTGGTACCAAGAACCCATCAGTTTAACGATGGAAGGTTTAGGGTTTAGGGTCATTTGGGTCCTGTGGACCGTTCGGGACTGTGTCCGTAATCCTCCCAAATAAGGTTTCCTAACAAAATTGGGGGGTACCATTGGGGGGTCTTGATAAAAAGAACCATACTATTTGGGGCCCATTTAGGGAAACTACCAAATCCATCGAGCTGCCATGCCCAAGATGATGGCAGCGATGTCGAGGACGCGGCTTGCACAACCAGGCCTGCCTGTACCGTCTGTTTTGGCTAGGGTTCAGGGTTTAGGTTTTACGGTCGGGGTTTTAAGATATAGGTATATGTAAATCTGCATGGATAAAAAACATCACTTAGGGTGTAAGACCAAGATAAACAGTATGACTTGGGCAATAACCCTACCTCCCTCCAGTCTTCTCAACTAGCGTGATGCAGATTAGCAAAGTTCGAAGTGCTGTAAATCTCATCATGATGAATAAAAACCGAACACATGAGACTCGTTGCGCTCCAAGGGAACCGCAAAAATCTAAACCCCAAACCCTGCACGTACCTCAAAATGCAAAAGGGACATCGGGGCATGAAACTCAACCTCAGCAAGCACAGACCTCCTTGGAGAGACCAGCAGCTGTATGGGGATAATGGAAAAGAAAATGGAAACTACTATATTGGGGCTATATAGGGATAATGGAGAAGAAAATGGAAGCTACTACTTTATAATGGCATATATTTCCAAAGACTTCAGGGGCAGACTGCTTCAGTAGGGTGTAGGGCGCGCTCTTCGGGAATGGGGTCAGGGAGTATGAGGCTAGCGCTAAGTCCATGTGAGGGACATTGGCTCAAGAATCCCTTCCCCAAGGAGTCCAGTTACCTGAACAATGGGGACTGGGTTCTATATACCCTATAGTTACATAGCCCAATAGCCTACTATTTAGGTAACTAGGAGCCGTAAGGTTCTACAAACAAGTTTGAATTCTGATTCTGACCCAGAGTTCAAGATCAAGATTTTCAAGGACTCTGATGGGCTTCTTGGACTGAGAACAGTCCTGACCGCTCCCAAGCAAGTTAGGACACATAAAGGTAAGAAAGGGCAACCAATGACAAACGACTTGATGGGATTTAGTTAATCCAATACCCCAGACTTTTATCCCTTGAGCCGAACTCTTCAACCTTCTGAAAGGCTGCTGGAAAGGACTCTCTAGATCCTACTGAGCACTCTGAAACAGCAACTGTCCTTCAGATCCTCACACCTTAAACCCTGAGCCCTGAATCCTATATCCTAAACTCTGAAACCCTAAGCCTTGAACCCTAAACCCTGAACCCTAAAGCCTGAACCCTGAACCCTATATCCTAAACTCTGAAACCCTAAGCCCTGAACCCTAAACCCTGAACCATGAACCCTATATCCTAAACTCTGAAACCCTAAGCCTTGAACCCTAAACCCTGAACCCTAAAGCCTGAACCCTGAACCCTATATCCTCAACTCTGAAACCCTACGCCCTGAACCCTATATCCTAAACTCTGAAACCCTACGCCCTGAACCCTAAACGCTACACTCTGAACCCTAAACCCTTAAACCCTAAACCCTGAACCCTAAACCTCTGGCCTCCAGGCTCTCCTCATCCAGCGGATCCACCACCACCAACACATGAAGTGACATCTCTCCTCTCGGCTAGTCCCGTCTTCCCAAACGGTTAGAGTTTAGGGTTTAGGGTTTAGGGAACCTGTGCGGGCATTTCCAAATTAGCGGTCCCATTGGTGCCTTTGTGGGCATGCGTGCCATATTGCGGCCTCTAGAATGGCGGCCCCCCATTGATGTGAAGGTGGCTTTTCAAAGGACTGTACTTGGAGATTCATGGGATGCAGTCCCCCCCAGTGAAGGCCTTACAGGGGCTACCCGAATTATGCGGAGACTTCTATCTCCAGTTATGAGTAGCTAACATGTCCCATGATGTCCCATGAACCTCCAAGTAGGGCGTGCTCTGCCGCTCTTGAGGTTCCCCTAAACCCTAAACCTTAGGAAAGAGCAATGTTGGAATGGTGTAGCGTGTAGGCCCCCAGCATAAGCTTCTGAGCTTCGAAGCTCCTGACCCTGGCCGCCGTTATAACCCGCAATTTAGGTGGTCACCCCGACACCCCCACCCTGTAGTAGTTAGTGGCTATAAGGGATAATAGGGCTTCTATTAGGGTCCTCTTGTATTCCTATTATACAGCTACTACAAGGTGGAAGGTCCTCCTAACACTAAACCATATAGAAACAAACCCTCACCCCTTACTTTGTAAGTAGTTACTGTCAACCTTCTTATTGGGGCTGTAGGGGCTAAACGGTCTACATACCAAGGCCGGTGAGCAAGAAAGTAGCTGGGCTTGATGGATTAAAGTTCTGGACGGTACACCTGGTTCAACCCATCCAAGCAGAATCCAAGCACCCTAAACCCTGAGTATAAGTAAAACCTAAATCCCATGACCAACCCCAAACCCTGGAATGTATTATAACATAATATTCCCTCCTTCCCTACTCACCCACAGTAAGAAAAAAAGGTAGGTTCCGTAGGGCCAAGGCCAAGGTAGACCCTTCGTAAAGCCTAAGCCCCTACACCCAATCGCGGTTCAGGTTTTAGGGCTTATAGGGTTTGGGGTCTAGGGCTTAGGGCTTAGGGTTTAGGGCTTGGGGTTTAGGGTTTCAGGGTTTAGGGCGTAGTGAACACTCAAAGTTGGACAGCCCACCACCTGAACCCCAAAGGCATGCAGAATAAGGGCTCTATATGGCTTTATGGTTAAAGTCCATGGTTGTACCTTCTCTTTCAGGTCGCACTTGCACTTGCTTGGTCCCTCGAGTACTTCACGTCTTTGGGGATCCTCCAAATGGCCAAAAGCCAAAGTAGAAGAAACGACATCGGCAGATCCAGTTGAGTGTTTCCAAATTGGGGATCCCATCTGTGCCAGCGAAAAGAATGATCCTCATGGTCTCACTCCCCAAGATACCCTGGATTTCAAACCCTGCATGACTCCCATAGCAATAGCTGGCTCCTTGGAAGGGAGTCCTAAGTTCCGGAACCACTATGAGAATCGTGGGATGTAGGGTTTACCTGGGCCCAAAACGTAAGTAAAATAATAGTCCAGAATCCCTACAGCCCTATAAACCCTAAGCCCTAACCCTAAGCCCAAAAGGGGCGTTGTTTTACATACCTTAGGAGGACCTCCCACCCTGTAAAAGTGGCTATAAGGGAAAATAAGGATTATACTACGGTCCTATTATATTCCTCTTATAATTACAGGGTGGGGGGTCCTCCTAACCCTAAGGGTCCAAGTACCTAATAATTGTATACTTCCCCAAAACCTGAACTATAATTACTATTACCCGAATCCCAAGTACCTAGATATTCGGTACTTGGACCCTTAGGGTAATACATACCTTTTTTGGGGGTCCAAGTAGGGCATGAGAACCAAGTCAGCAAGAAGCCCGCGTTTCCTCCATGGCGGTTGAGGAGATCCTGGGCTTCCTTTGGCTGCATCAAATATTTCAGTATCTTCTAGTATATTATACTATATTATCCTATATTATAGTATATCATAATATATTATAGTATATTATAATATATTATAGTACATTATGGTATATGTATTCTGATATATAATAGTATATTATACTATATAATAGTATATTATAATCTATTATAATATGTTATGGTATATTGTAATACAGTAAATAATAGATTCTGGTAAATTATGGCATACTATATGGTGCAAAGGTTGTCGGGGTACCCTAAACCATAAACCATTTTTCAGGCAGGTGCAGGGGCAACATGTGTGCCATGCACTACTGTAAGATCATCCTAAATTCCCACATACCCACAATGATAGGCTGATAGGCTATATGAAAATGATTTGGGATTGAAGGCCATGACTATTATTTGGGAGGTCCGGCATGTTTTGTGGGATTTACCTCGAGTTTAGAGAACATCCACAACTGTCCACAACCCAGTTTGCTAAGTTCTGATTTGGCAGTACATGCATGCTCTCCAGGTCACAAACATGTGTGACGTGCAAGGCTTTTTGGTGAGCTTTCCTGTGCCCTCCCCATGCCGTGTACATGGCCATATTTCTGGACTTAAGCGTGGCTCCTGACAGCACCCGGCAGAGTGGAGAAACAATAGCCGGCAGCCCATGCGCTGCCTCCTGCCCCAAAACCCTAAACCCTACAGTAAACCCCGCCCCAGCTTGCAATCCCGCACCCCCGCCACCAGGCCTCAACCTATTGTGCCTTTGCGTCTGTCGCTTCTGTCTGGTCTACTGTTCTGTAGAAATGCCGGACCGCATGTCAGACTAGGGTCTAGGGTTGCGCGTTCAGGGCTTGGGGTTGAGAATGTGAATGAAAGGTCTACCGTGCACGAATGTTGAAGGACTCCTCCAGGACTAGAGTTTATTATAGTTTAGGGTTTAGGGGTTTAGGGTAGATCCTAAATCCCGAAACCACTTTATTGGCTATGTCATCTTCCAGTTTTCCTTTTAATAATGAAATTATGCATTATTGGGGGATATATCATACATCCCCATATAATCCCTCTATGAGCGCTTAAGCTTCAAGCCTATAAACACTACACCTGCAAACCTAAACCCTAGAGCCTAAAGCCTAAACCCTGAAGCCTAAACCCTAAAGCTGAGCCCTAAACCTCAAATCCTAAACCCTACAAATTAAAGGGGGACCCCTCGGTTTGGGTAATATCCAAGTTGAAACAAGGACGCACCCTGCAAAGGACTCCGAGCCCCTTCTTCAAAGTTTAGGGTTTAGGGTTTAGCGGATTTAAGTACCCATTGGGGCAATGTCAGGATTATATCGGGGTTATATTGGGATAATGGAAAATAAAATTTGAAACGACAATTAGGGTTTAGGGTTTAGGACTACAGATTTGGGATTGAGCGTTTCAGGTTCAGGGTTAAGGTTTTGGGTTTAGGGCCTTGAAGTGTTGACTTCAGGGTTGTGTGTTTAGGGTTTGGGGATTACGTTTGAGGGGTTTAAGACGTGAGCTATAGTCTAAACTCCTAGCATCCCCCTTAATAACCCCTATAGTAGTTCCCTATATAATCCCCTATATAACACCCATTAAGGAGTTTAGATTATTGCTTACGTAGGGTTTAAGGTCAGGGGCTTGGGCTTCGAGCTTCGGGTGAGGGAGGCTTAGGGCTTATCGCAGGCACATTCCACGGCAGCCTACCCACGAACTGTCAAGCCGCTTCCTGTCCCTAAGGGTCCAAGGACCCAAATAATGGAGCTTCAGGGCCCAAGTACTATAGCATTAATCGTATTTGGGCCCTGAAGCCCTATTATTTGGGTCCTTGGACCCTTGGGGTATTACTTGAGCATTTCGAGAATTCAAGTGCCCCTCATCTTCGCTCAAACTTGTAACGGATGTCTATCATGGCGGCGGTGATCCAAGCATAATCCCAACATCCAGGCAGCCCTACTTTAGGATCAGCTCCGCGCAAACTGCGTAATGGTTGCTACTAGCTAAAAAATTGTGCGTCCGGGGGGCTGTTAGTGGATGGGGCCCAATGCTGCATTGCAAAATCAAACTTCATGGGCTGCTCATGTACGTACCTCTAGGGGCCTCTTTAACCCCCCTCAAAGAGGCTAAGGGCCCATTTTCGGGGACCATACTTCACTTGTACCCTGAGACAAGCTTCTTTCTGTAGTCTCCTTGGACTTATAACAAACCCTTCTTTACCAATCAACACCGAGTCTCTGCAGCCACACGCGAAAGCTCCCGGAGTTGCCTCTCGAGGGCTTCAGGTTTAGCGGCACTCAAACATCCTCCGCCCCCCCAATGAGCTATAGTCTAAACT
>CAJNIZ010024681.1:26790-69742 GCA_905231905.1 Symbiodinium pilosum
TGTACTTGAGCCATTGTTGGCGGGGGCCCCCTATTCGCCTTTTATCTATTGGATATGGGGCAGCAGAGGCTGGTACATAGCTTACACTCAGTAACAGTTGGACAATATTTATAATATAGTTATATATAGCCCTGAATATGACCCCTAACATAGACTGTTACTGGGTGGGGGCAGTACCCGACCTAAACCCTTTTCTAACCCTTGTCAGCCTTGCTGCGTTACGCGCCTAGCTCTTACCTAAACACTGTACGGTCCCGCAGGAGCGAAGCCCTAAAAAGAATCCCCCTTCCAGCCCCCTAATGATTAATGTAGCCCTAATAGTCCAAGGACCCAAATGAGAGGGTTTTAGGGCCCAAATACTATAATGTTAACGGTATTTGGGTCCTAAAACCCCAATTAATCAGGTCCTTGGACCCTTAGGGTAGGAGTCCTATTTGTTGAAGAATACTGCCCAACAAACTACATGTACATGGGTGTAATACAGGATACCCCAGCCTGAACCCTAAGCCCTAAACCACGCAGGTATCAAGCCCATACATTCTATCTTTCCTTGTAAGAAAGACATGTCTGGCCCCGCACAGCCCGGTTAAAGGGAGCACTACACTATACTGTCCTTGTGACCCGAGGGCTCCAAGTGACCAAATTAGGGTTTAGGGTTTAGGGTTGAGGTACTATTGCTTCGCAAGAAGGATTCGTGTGGTCATGTAGACCCCTGATTGATAAACCCCCCTCCTCTTAAGGGCCTTTATATTAGGATCCTTATTGTAATGCCTATTAAGGGGAGAGGGTTTGTGAATCATGGGTCGGGGTTTGTCTCCAAAAGCCTGGGGCGTCAACACTAAACCCAAACCCTAACTGTAATCATAATAGTCATAGTAATTACAATTATAATGATCATATTATGATCATATGAATAATAATACTAGTAACGATGGTAAAGCTGCGAAGCCTCAATCTTAAGCCTCCTGAGTGTCCGGCAAACTGGGTTGAAGCCCTGAACCCTCGAACCCAAGCTCTTGCATCCCCAAAAAGCCCTAAACCCTTAACCCCAAAAACAGGGGGCTTCCGCATTTAGGGATTTAGCGTTTATTCGTTCGCGAGTCCAGGGGTTTTGTGGGTGTTAGAGATCAGGACTGAGATTTGGGAATCTCCATTTAGTAATAGTAACCCAAAGGGTCCATGTAGGTATATGGTATATACTTAGGGCCCAAAGGGGTTCCCATATACCTGCTTCAAAGCCCAAGTATATACCATATAACTACCCTTTGGGTAATAGGTGTGTGTGTGTGTGTGCGTAAGCGTTGAGACGTTCGAGCTTGAGTCGGTTGAGTTGCTTGGACGCGTAGTCCGAGGGGAATTAGGGTTTAGGGTTTAGGGATGGTAGTTTCCCAAAATAGGGGGACCCCAATATAGACCCAAAATATTACCATCCGAAAAATTGGGGACCCCCAAAATAGTACCCATAATTTTGGGAAACCTCCATATCAGTCTATGAATTTTATGCATCACCTCCCGCAAGCATGCCATCAGAACCCTCCCATTTTGGGCCTCTGTTTCTCTCTTGCTCTGCAAACTGAAAAAACACTAAACCCTAATCGCCAACCCCAACACCCAGAGCCATGAACAAGAAACCTAAAAGCCTACACCCCTGGCTACAGTTCACCACAAAAGAACACTCAACTCCAAATCCTACCATTTTGGACAAGGATTTTACTTAGCTTGAAGGTTTAGGCAGACTCCTCTCAGTCCTCAACCCTTAGACCCTAAACCCCTAGCCCCCAAAGTTTAAGCCCTCTCAGAATTATTCCACCCAAACCTCACCTTACCCAGAGGGTCCATGCACCATCATGTACCCAATAACTAAGTACTTGAGATTTGGGTAATAGGAATTATAGTACTGGTTTTGGGTAAGTAGATGATTATTGGGTACTTGGAACCTCAGCCTTGCATCATAAACCTTACTACGCTGCAGCTCGGTTACAGAGAGCATGTGAAGGATTCCTCGTCATCCTCATCATCGAGGTCTGCATCCTCCTCAGACTGGCGTTAAGGTTTCGGGTTTATGATGCAGGGATCATGATGAAGTGTTTAGTCTTTAGGATTTAGCGCTTCCGGTCCGTGATTTAGGAAGCTTCGCGGGCGTAGGACCTCCGGACAACGTTCAGAGCTTGGACTGCCTGATCATTATTCCTGCTACCCTGAATACTCTACTACAAAATATCTAACATTGCTACAGTACGAATACTGTTCTTTGCTAATCTTGTGTTTTTGCTTTTGCCGTGTAGTTGAGACTCTGGTCCATGTTCAGACTATGCTGGAAGGCACTCGCCGGGCGTAACAACCTTATGTAGCACCTCCAAGAAACCTAGGACCAAGAAGGTCGGACCATCTTTGCTCCACCGGAACGAGGAAAAACAGTCGACCCATTTTTTCTTCAAAGGCAACCTTAGCCACCACCCCAAAACACCTTTCTGGGGACAGTTGACCATGCCGATGCGAACCCGTAGCCCAAAGCCCCAAATCCTAAAGACTAAGCCCCGCCGAATATTACTTTACACCCTACCGAAGTTAAGAGTCAACACGATTGGGTGAGAAAACAGTTGGGTAGACAGGTTGATGGTCTTTTCGCCTTCAAACCCTACGCTACAAACCCGACCTGGACCTCCCAAAATACTTCGAACGACAGCCTATGTACCAATTGTTTAGGGATCTAATCAGGGTTCCAACGTACTGCAGTTTATCTTAACTGGGGAAAGGCCTCCCTTTTCTGCATCTTAAAGAAGGTCCTGCTTATTGTCTTAATGATGCATCGATGCATCTCCTGCAGCAACTATCTCCATGGTTGCTTCTCCAAATTGCTTACTGCTTCCAACTAATTAGGCTCATCAAATAACATGGAACCCCCAAAAGAGGCCCTGAAAAGACGGCTCTCCTTTTCAAGTTGGCCCTTATGTGCGGTTCCCTGGCACTTTGGGGGAAGGTATCAAGTATGGAGCCAGCCCTGAGCCCTAAACACCAACTAAGAGGAGGTTTGGAAGCAAATGCCCTCAGCTAAGCTGCAACCACCTAAACCTTAAACTGTTCAACCCAAAGCCTCTACATTTAGGTAATGTTTAGGGCTGAGGGTATATCGCAGCGACACACTTGTCCTATCGACACCGGCCTCACAAAGGAAAGACATAACGTAGCCATCACTGAGGATTTTTCCAGAGCTTCTTAAGAAGTAGGCCCCTTGAGGAACCTAGGGATGTACAGTGATCGCATTAAAGTAAACTCTACAAGCCCTTTCTAAAGAATATGTGGAGACTCTCTTGAGAAACCTCCATATGCTGTTTCCAATTATTAGATACTCCTAAACAGAGGAGAGGGGTCTCCTGTACTACCCTCTACATGCCCGAAAGTTGCACAAGTGCCTCATTGCAAGGACCTGTTGGAAGAGCCCCAATTTTCAGAAAGCTTGTATGTATCCGTCTGACCGTATACCCGGAATCATTGTTACTGCAAAGGCCTCTTAGAACAGCTCCAATTTTCAGAAACCTTGTATATACCTGTCTGACCGTATACCCTGAATCACTGTAGAGGCCTAAATAGCTACCAGTATGTCTATTTGAGGCAGCGTATATTACAATTATACAAAGAATCGAATCTAGGACCGCAGTGTTGGTAATCATGGGAAGCCTACCACTGCCACCACTACACCCCAAGTTTAGGTTTAAGGGTTTCGGGTTCAGGGCTATCTCCATAATCGCTAGGAACACCCGAAGAAGGCCTAACTGCGTACACCTCAGCCGACTAAACCCGTCAAATCCTGAATTCCTTGTATCCCTTGAGGGTGACAGGGTTTAGGGTCTAGGGCCTAGGGGCTTGGGGTCCAGGATTTACAGGTTCTTTATATGATCCTACTACATACCTCCTACTTGATCTCAATATGAGACCTGCAACATCACCATATGATCCCAATAGACCGTTTTTAAAAAAACGCGACCCTGCACCAACGCACTAGTTCTGGCTCGTTGTCGAGTGGCATCGGAGCTATGGTCCTCGAAACAAAACGATCTGCTAAAGTTATGGACCTTATGTATCTGGCCCGGAGGGTCCAAGTACCCTAAACCCTTCACAATAAACCGTAAAGCCTGAACCATAAGTACTTAACTAGTAAACCGGTCAAACCCGACTGGCTTCCTACATATCGCACCGCAGCTTGCACGATAAGACCGCAAACGCTAGATCCTGAACCCCGAAACCCCTAGACCCACATGTTGAGAAAGATGAAAGGCAGCCAGAATACCCAGAGTACTGTCCATGTCATCCCTGGAAACTTTGAAGCTGTTGGATGGCCTCCTTCCTGCTCCGGGCCCTTGACATTATATGAGCCATAGTTTAAATTCCTTAAGGGAGGGTTATATAGGGGACTACTATAGGGGATATTAAGGGGGATACTAGGTGTTTAGACTATAGCTCATATGGGTTCTCTAAACACCCACCGCAACACCCCACGCCATACGGGACTAGCCACTTTCAGGTTCCCCTTATAGGTTGTCTCGCTGAACAAGCCTGATCTAGGTGGAACTTTAGTGTGGATAGTATGGGGTGGTTGTGGGCAACTCATGACTGACAAGAACCTGCCTCAGCCCCCAGCCCGCGAGAATAGTTAAGAGTTTAGTCTTTAGGGTGCGCAGAACCCAAAAAAAACCTCTAAGGGTCCTCACATCCATGAAAAATCCATAAAAATCCTACAGCCCACTATACAGGATGTCCTAATGGAGCATCTGGGGAAGCCATGGGTTCTTGGAGGAGCTGTCCTTTTTGGGAGCACCTGGGTATCTCTTCAACATCCCGCATATCACGAGGTTGCCTTCCTAAACCCTGACCCTGGCTTCTTAATCAGAACCATATATTTTATCATAGGGTTAAAGTAGGGTCCGAATCTGGTAAGTTCAGACTACCAAAGTCCCCTTTTTAGAATATTGCAGGATGCTCACCATAGGAGCCATGAGACGCCTAAGCACTTAGTCTTAACCCTACGTCTTCAATCGCCCTAAGACCCAATCGGGAGCGCTGGACACCCCAACCCTGATACCCTCGAAACCCTAAAACTAGCCCCTTTCAAAACCTCCAAACCCAGAACCTCTGTAAACCAACAGTACAACTTTATAAACTTCATTTGCAGGAACCATCCCAAAAAGTTAAGCAAACATCGACAAATGTCACTTCGTCGTTTCCGAAAGTTAGGGATGATTATGGGTTTCTTTTTGGGGCTCCATACTGTAATGATGATAATATCTTGTGGTCTATCTTGGGGTCCCATTGTTTATGAAAATCACCATTTTTACTGCAACGTCCATCGCAGCTCTCCACCCTGAAACCTGAACCCTGAACCCTAAATCCTAAACCCTAAAGCCGAAACCTCAAACCCTTAACCCCAAACCGTCCGGACGTTTTTCGGAGGGCGATCTCTTGGGCCGATCGCCCAGCTTCGAAGGATGCAGAGATGTTCCTGAGGCTTGAGGTTGAGGGTTTAGAGTTAGGGTTTGGGGTTTAGGGTTTGGGGTTTGGTGTTTAGAGTTTAGGGTTTGGCTTGGGGTTCAGGATGTAGGTCCTAAGATGTAAAGTTGACGGTCTGTAGGGTTAAGGGTTCACAGGTTAGGATTCAGGGTTTGGGATTCGGGTTCAGGATTTAAGCTCGACCACCAACAGGATCACAAGACTAGCCGGCCGAAGACAGTAAGTACGAGGGATTTATGTAAGGGTTGTACAAGGCTTGTACGGGCCATAGTCTAAACTCCTGGAATCCCCCTTAATTAATAACCCCTATTATAAGAGTCCCCTATAGAATCCATAGATATTGTCCCCTTTAAGGAATTCAGACTAGAGCTCGAAAAAGGGTTTATGAAGGGAGATCAATGTTGTTTTGTCCTCCCTGCTTGGGTCTGGTTTTCAGGACTATGGGGGTGGTTACAGAGGTTTGTTGGGCTTAGGGGTTGATGGCCTTAAGGGCTTTCGGGGTTATCCTAAACCCTAACTTGAAGAGCTTTTAGTTTCAAGTTTGTTGTGCTTGCCGGGGACACTAGGCAAGGAAGGAACGGCTCATTGATTACAGGAGCAGCTACAGAAGCTATTGCTTACAACGATCAACTCCTCCATTCCCTACTCTCCGTAAGTATAGAGCCCAACCGCATGATTGCGGACTAACCTGCTGGCGTTTTCAAGAGTGCCTGTGACGGGGCAGCAGCGGAGGCCAAGGATACAGCCGGACAAAAGCTCCTAAACCCTAAACCCTACCTCTTCAAGTTCTATGTTTCGTTGGGAAGTCTGGCTTGGATCCGACCAAGGTGTATGTGTCTGTTTTCAGAGTTCAGCAAGCATTCTGCTGCCAATTTTGTAAACCTGTGAACAATGTAGCTCAAAATCTTCATAGAACCACAAAACCCTAAACCCTTCAACCACAGTATACTTCAGATCTCCTGACTTTAAGCTTTAAACCCCTAAGCCTCATTTCCTGTACCCTCCTCAAACCCCGAGCCTCAAACGACTCATGAAAAAGTAGTTTCCGTAGAGTCCAGGAAAACCGTATAAACTGTATGACACACAGATCTCAATATCTTAGCAGCCCATCTCCGCCCCAAAGAGTCCATGTCGACAAATACCTTCAGGTGTCAGTTAGGGGTTTGGGTGTATAATTACGGCCCAAGCGGCTTCTCATGAAACAACTTCGGCGCTCAAGTATACACTACATTGCAACATGGACCCTTTGGGCTCTTGCGACGGAGTCGCTCCGGGTGTCCATTCCTTGTGAGGGTTCGGACAGATGCATAGACAGACAGATATCAAGGTTTACAAAGGTTCGAATGGGACTCTCATGCTTACGCTTACCCTCCCCACACCAACATGGAAGCTGATATACTCTCCAGTGATAACCCAAAAGGGTCCATGTAGCCATTTAGCATACACTAGGCTAGGGACCCAAAGGGAATCCGACATAACTATGTTAGTGCCCAAATATATACAGTTATATAGCTACATGGACCCATTGGGTAAGGACAACAGTCTTTGTAGGGCCTGAGTGTGGTTTTCATATCAGTTTGGTAGACTGCATGGCCCCTGCAATATCTGTCCCTTTATTGTACCTGTGACACCCGAGCCCAAAGGCTCAAAGGCCCACATATTCAATAAACGAGTCCCTGGGATTCTTTGCACCGACCCCAAAACCTAAACCCTAAAATCCTAGAATCCTAAACCAAAAATCCTAAACCCTAATTTGTGAAGAACCTAAAAACGTAAAACAAAAGTAAAAACAAGTCCACCGCTGCCAATCCTTTTTTGGTATCCTTGAGCTCCGGAACCCAATCATGCCACTATAATAGTAATATCAGCAATGGTATATAATAAGAATATTAAGAACAATAGTAGTATTGATACTAGCAATGGTAATTGTAGTAATTCTAGTAATACTAGCAAGGGCTGAGTTCCGTCGGGCACGAACTAGAGATGCCCAGGAAACCCGAGAAAAGAAAACCAAAACCATCGTAAAAGACGCGTGAAAAATTAACCCCGATGAGAGGCAATCTGCAGGAGCTGATACACGTCCGAATAACTGTGGAAGGCTGCATAGGCTGCTTTCGAGAGCAGACTGAAGTCTGTAAGGACCCCTATGGTTGCAAGTGCTCAGTGTTCAAATACTTCTACAAAACCTATGATGTCGTTGCTAGTACTGAGACCCCAACTGCACATTTTTGAGGTACTTGGAGCCTTCGGGAACCTGTTTTATGACCCAGGTTCCGTGTTAAGGACCGGGTAAGTTCGATCTCGGGATCTGATCTGGGGTCCCCCTGGAATCGCTGATGAGGCTGAATGTGTAGTATGTATTGCTGCAGCTAGACCCTAAACTCCCAACCCCACTGGAGCGGGGCATTGTGGTAAAAATACTTCAAGACTGCCAATAAACCCCGACCTTTGAACCTCAGATCGGAACCTTCCCGGTATGCGGGGTTAATGCTTTGGGGCCGCAACCTGCTGTGTCCATTACGTACTCTAACCGACATGGCAAGGCAAACTAGCTTGGAACCTACTGTGAATGGAGGAAATCTTGCGCCATACTGAGACTTCCAGTCTTACACTTTTGGGGCCCTATGTGGTCTAGGATGTAAGCCTAAACCCCTAAATGTCCAACCACTGTCGGACCCCGAAAGGTGGTTGGGGCCCTCTCTAGGGACCCTGGTTAGACCATCAGTTCGACGGGCAGTTTAGTTACCCCAACCAGTAAATTCAGGACCTCATTGCAGAATCATATCCCAGTCATCGGATCCTTAATACAGGAGTTGGGTTCACAAAGGACTTCTTTAAACGTAGATCTAGAGTTTTGTCACGCCGCATGCCCTAAACCGCCCCACACAATTTACACACACACACACAAAGCTCCTGATTCCAAAATTGAATCCTGGACCACCAACCACTAAAATGCTAAATCCCAACCACCTGAACCCTAAACCCTGCACCCTCAACAAATCAACACTATACAGTAATAAATCCAAAACACCAAAGCTCAAACCACTAAACATTACAGCAAAAGATCCTAAACTCCAAACCCTCAATCCCAAAACCCCAAACCCTAAACCTAGATCTCTTAACCCCAAATCCCTGCATCCCTAACCTGTATATCCTACACCTAAACCCCCAACCTCGGACCAGCTGACTTCCAAGCTAGACTCGATCTTTCTCCTCTGCAAGTAGGCTGTCCCAGTCCTCCATGACACAAAACTTGGGGGGGGAGTGTTCCATAGATATCTAAGGTTTGAAGTATGGGCCCCTGATGTGGGCCCTGAGGCCTTTTAGGGGAATTCTAGTGACCCTTGAGGGTACATGTAGGGTATATAATAGGTATGTAACCATCCTGAGTTAAGGGCCCATACTAATAGCCCAGGGCTTCAAGCTTAAAATAAATAGGGGACCGACCTGCTATGCCATGATCCTTGTTATAGAGACCCCAGACCCCTTATTTCTGGAAACCTGTCACTTACGCGTTGGGGCTTCGGCTTGCTCAGGAGTATTGCTTGCTTAAACCCTAAACCCTAAAGCCCTAGACCCTAAACCCCCGTAAAAGTTTATGGTTTGGAGCTCGCTTTTGTTTGAGGAAGTCTTGTTCATGTGTTCGTCTTTCTGAGCTTCCAGGGGTTCCTGGACCCCAAAAGTATGTAACATAATGGCGATTATGGCTGTTATTATGGGTTTCAGGGCTATTTTCTTACATACTTCTGGGGTTTGGGTTGGGCTTAGGGATGAAGGCGCATGTTTTTTTTCAATCGTCTGTTTTTCCGGAACAGCGGACATTCCCGAAGCCCCTGACCCTAAGCCCTAAACGCCCCGTCAGCTTGTTTGGGTACGAAAATGAAGGGTGCCCGTTCTTGTAGCTGATCCGCGTAAGAAAATATTGTTACCCCGTTTTGGTAAAAAAAATCTACCACATAGTTCTTCCAGGGGCTATGATAAGTATTTGCTTTCAGAATAATATTGGGATGTAACACACACGGCTACATGAAGCTATGCAGTCTGTACAGTTACTTTACTGCTCGGCATAGCCCTCTAAGCCACAGCAAAGATGCGTTACAATGAAGCAGCAAGCTGATCAGGAACATGTTTGAACGTGACGGATCTTCTGGGCCGGCTGTTGTTTCAGCATAACTGAAGGTGCTCTCTGTGGGTACGGGTAGATGCCTGAAAAGATCCAAGATTGGTCCGCTTGCAACCCTACGCAATCCCCATGATAGTCCAGTATAAAGCATGCAAAGCTTGCTTACTTTTACTACAGTCCCTACTGTACCCTTTTCTGCCCAAAACTCAAGCAAATTGCAGGCCGTTGTGTTTGCGCGGAGGAATTGAAGGCCTCAGAGTAAACCCTAAGGCCACAACACACGGCTAACAAAAAGGACTATGTTTTTGGGTCTGGGTTTTGCACTGAAAGCTCCAACAACATGGCAGCCCCCACCCCACACACAAAACATATTTTGGGTGTTAAATATAAGGGTTGAGATAGGGCTATAAAAGGAAAAGAGAATTCGAACTACTATAGGGTTTGTGGTCAACTGGGTCGGACTTCCTTTGAGAGGATCCGCTCTTTGGATGCTGCATGGGACTATGGGTATGAGGGGTTACACAGGGAACTACACTTCCGCGCGCTGGGAGGGCCCAAGAAAGACCACAGCCTTGGAAAGGGGGCCTATATGCTAATTTATCAAGAGCATGCCGTGAACACGATTAAGGAAACCTGCCAACCCTAAACCCAAGAACCCCTCAGACCTTGAACCAAAAACCCCCAATCTCTCTCAACTCTAGACTCTAGACCGAAATTTCAAGCGGCTCAACCCCAGAACCCCCACACCCCAAAACCCGTAAACCCGCATCCCGAACCCTAAACCACCAAGCCCACAAACCTTTGTCCTTCCCGTAATAGGCACACAGCTGCTCTTGCTCTTCCATACGCCTGGGCTTTGTACTGGAGGAATACGGAATGAATCAACCCTAAACCTTGGGTACTGGCCCTGCCCAGTAACAGTCTATACGGTAGTGACAAGCGCCATATGTAGTTATAGCGGAAATATTGTACAAGTGTTACTGAGCGGGGGCAGCATCCAACCTAAACCTGTGAACCCTGAATTCTACAATATACGTATTTTTGGAAGGCTTACTTAGGGCCCTAGTGCCCAAAGATTGAGTGCCTAGGGCTTGAGCAATAGTAGTTGTAGTGCAGGTGCGTCGGATCGTTTAGGGTTTAGGTTTAGGACTTACAGTAGTCATGGGGGCCCAAGCACCTAAACATTTAGCCCAAAGTACGTAGGCACCATTTCTAGGCTTTAGGGTAAACAGTACGTATTGTATACAGACTTGGACCCAAGTACAAGCGTCCAAGCACCTGAATACTATGATTATGGAAAATCTGGGCCCAAACTTGGCCAAGTAGGGTACAGCAGAATTTAGCAAAACACTCAAATCCAATATCCGATGGATTTGGGGGCATTAGGACGTCTGGTCTTGAGCTTTTGTACTCAAAGGTTTCAGACTTGAACAAGGAACCAGGGTCATCCGTCAATAACAGACATTCCCAATTTAAGGCAATTTTCGCAATACTCCCTATATAAACCACCGTTTAGGGTGAGGTCGGGTGAGGTCGCTTTAAACTGCCAAGGAACCTAAACCCTAAACTGCACGACCCAAATAACCCAGAGTATGACTTGGAGGTTCGGAGTTCGCGTTTTGAGTCAAGGGCTGCTCAGGGCTTTGTTCAAATTATTGTTTAGGGTTTAAGGATTATAGGATTTAGGGTTTAGGGATTGAGGTTTAAGATTTAGGGTTTAGGATTAGGATCTAGGGTCCAGGGATTAAGGTTTAAGATTTAGGGTTTAGGGTTTGGAATTTGGGGTTTCGGGTACACAAGCCGCCGTACGAATCCAGCAATTGCGGCAGAGGTATGGGCAGACCTCTATGGTCTGGCCAGCTGTATAGGGGCAGGGTTTAGGGTTTAGGGTGCTGGGAGTCCAGGGCGGAGGGTGAAGGTTGAGTATCAGGTGTTGATGATTAGGGGTTGTGTGGTTGAAGGCTGGGATAATCTAGCAACGGACAATGAAGAAGCCTCGGACATGCCTCGAACATAACAGCCCAAAAGCAGCTCAATGTCAAGGAAAGGCTTGCCTATTGAGTTTCGCAGGTCTTCCAAATCCTGCGCTCCACCCGTGTAGCCTCAGCCCTTACGCCCTGACACATCCTGAATCTATCAGGCGCTAGCTCGGAAACAGGCAACGCATTACAGGGACTCTTATGGGGGAATCTGTAGGGACCACTCTAGCTATGCCTTCCCTTATTCCCCGCTATGTATCAGGTAATGCAGGTAATGAATCTCAAGCCCTGACCTCCCAAAAACATGGAAACCAACAGGGCCACCCTTTCAAAGGACAGCAGTCTTTGTTGGGTCATTTGGGAAGGGTAGTGGAATATTTCCCCTTGACGTATTCCTCCATGTATCTCTCCCTCCCTTTCGCTGGCTCTCCCTTCATATCTCCTTCCCATCCCAAAGCGGCCGAGGAAGGGTAGCAAAACGGCGCCTCTAAACCCGAAACCTGAAACCAACCCCCTGAACCCAAAGACCCGAAACCCAAACCCTAAATCCCAAACCTTAATCCCTAAACCCGAAACCCATCCCAGACCCTAAACCCTAAATCCCAAACCCTAAAACCCCAAACCCTATACCCCAAACCCCAATCCCCAACCCCTAGACACTAACCCTTAGGCCCTAAGCCAGGGGCGCCTCTTCAGGAAGACCAACTCTTCAGAGGAGACGTTGGCGGATGCGTTGGGAGATCCATCCTTCACCGAAGCGAGACAAACGATACATTATAGTATATTACAACATATTATAATATACATTTATAATATATATATATATACACTATTTCTGATTTGTTTTTGGTGTTAGGCGCTTAGGAATTCAGGGTTCTCGGGCTTTGGGATGTAGAGTTTGTTGTTTTAGGGTCTTAGGGTTTAGGATTTAGAGTTTGGGGTTGTAGAGTTTTGAAGGGTTCAGGGTTTTAGGGGCTTCGAGGGCTTCTATGCCTACAGGGCACACCGCAGCAATTTTGGAGCTCCTGGTGGTAATAAATCCTAACTCATGTGGCAGCAACCCTTTACGGCCTGGGATTGTCGACATGATGTACCCTTTGGCGTGCAGACAGACGATCAGGCAAGATGTCCATCATCTGCAGTGTCAGCCCAACGAAAACCAAGCGATTTGGGTTCAGGGTTTATGGATCACACAGACCAAGCTCAAGAAAAAGTTCCCAGCATTGCTGCACTGAAGCGAAGGAATATTGGGGGCCCCCATATACACCTATATAAGTCCCCCAAAGGGTCCATGTAGTTATATGGTATATACTTGGGCTTCAAAGTCGGTATATGGGAACCCCTTTGGGCCCTAAGTATATTATACCACATACCTACATGGACCCTTTGGGTCCGAAACAGCCCTATAAATCCCTTTTAAGCCTGTACAGCGCACACTTGGTCCCCTCAAACCCTAAACCCTAAACCCTAAACGTATGAAAAAATGTGGAGCCTGCAGGGCTCGGGAATCCTGGAATCAAGGCCACCCTGTTTATGGGCAGCCATCTGGGGTCAAGGAGGGTTTAGGGTTTTGGGTATTTAGGGTTTGGGGTTTAGGATTTAGAGTAGGGGATGTAGCAGTGGCTGGTGGACCTTTGCATCTCTGATTTTTGAACGGGCACGTCGATGTCTTCGGACCTCTACTCTAGCCACCCCGCAGCTAATCCTTGCAATGCCTTGCAACACCTTCCGCGCAATAACAAGACCCTTGACTCACCCCGAATAGTGCATGTTCTGCCCATCATAAGGGTGCTATGGTGGAGACATTTAACTAAACAACCCTAAACAACCCTAAACAACACTAAACAACCCTAAACAACCCTAAACCCTAGAACCTTAAACCCTATATACCCCGGTATAACCAATGTGTTACCAGTTGGATGGGGGAACATCATCGACGGGCAGCTGCTTACTTTATGCATCTCCTAGGCTCTCATCTTAATCTTCCACAGGAAACCCCAAAGGGTCCATGTAGTAATATGATATATACTTGGGCTTCGAAGTAGGTATATGGGAACCCTTTTGGGGAACTAAGTATATACCATATACCTACATGGACCCTTTGGGAGTACTCAGGTAAACGCACCTCGTACATCTTCAGCTGCGATTTCCTGGGGCTGCTGACGTGTAAGCAACAAAAATGCCCCTCAAACATGAGACTTGCTGGTCATCTCCCGTCTTGGGGTTTTGCTGTACACGTATCTTGGGCTCCTGGTGCAGAGCCATAACGAGGATTGTAGTATATTGGGCCTATACTTGGCGCCAACTATTTATGGAACCCCCGAATGGGAACCCCCCCATGAACCCCGAGCTTCCACTTCATGTTCTGTGTTCTTTGCCATCTGATTCCAACTATTGTGATGAGCCCAAACAACCGCAGGAGCCCCCCTATATTGTCCGAGGCCACTCCAAACTTAAAGAATGTCGCCGGAAGTTCTACCGGCCGTCCCCGCTTCCCTCTCTCGCAGACGCAAAGACTCTAAGCAAATGTATCTGAGAAATACTTGGGAACATATGGGCTCCGTTGCCTGTGCTTTATCATGGTGAGTAGTGGAGAAGAACCTCACCCTAAACCAGAACACTCAACCCTGAACGCTTGAACCTAACTCCTAAGCGTCACATCCTATCTAAAACCAGACCTCTGACTCCTCAAAACCCTTTCTCGTTAACACTACCACACCTCTTCATCACCAAACGCCCGACCTCCTAAACCATCTTCCCAGTCCCTAGCCTTGAAAATGCACTAGGAAGCCTTCGCCCCCTAAAACATGAATAGCCACCAGAAAGTTGAAGCCAAAACTTTAGGGGGTTTAGGGTTTAGGGTCTAGGCAATCTTGTAGTTTCCTATATTCTGTAACAGTTCTGAGAATATTGTCCCCTGGGAAGGATTGCTTTGAGCTTCCCAAACCCAGTTCGCAAGCCCTAAACCCCACAGCTTCCACAATGGCATCGTAGCCTAGGGTTTATTCAGGGTTTAGGGTTTAGGGGTTTAGTTTCCATTTTTTTTTCACTCTCGCGTCTAAGGTCCCTAAGCGGAGACCCGGAAATGGGCCCCTCAATCTTTCTTGGGTCCCTACCTCTCCACACGTTAGCCACCCCCATGCTAGCCCAAAAACCTATAAGCCCTAAAAGCGCTGAACCTTAAGTGGAACCCCCCACCCTGTAACAGTGACTAGAAGGAATAATACGGATTGTATTAGGGGGTGCTCTTATATTCCTAATTATTATACCGCTATTACACGGTGGGGTCCACCTAAGCTAAACCCTAAACTCTAAGACCCTAAAACCCTAAACCCTAAACCCTAAATCCTAAACCCTAAGCCGTAAACCCTAAATCCTTTACAGATCTTCGCAAGCTCGGCGTCAGCGCGTTCAACTCGGCGCGGAGCTGCGCCTCCACGCTGGACATGTTCACCGCCTTGGCTTGAGGGAGTTTAGGGCTTATGATACAGTTTAGGGCATCTCAAGGTGCCGGGGTTTAGAGCTACATGTTCAGGGGTTGTATGTGCTATGTGGTCTCAGGATCGAAGGGTAGCAGCTCTTATTTGAGGGTATGGGCATGGGCTCTACATTTGAAGGAGTGATTGGGAGTGTGGAGTGTAAGGTCTTGCGCGGCCCGATTTCACATGTCTTCGTGAATTCCATCCAAATTTGTCGCAGATGTACGTAGACACGTAGACACAGAGAGAGAGAGACCCAAAGGGTCCATGTACTTATATGGTATATACTTGGGCTTAAAGTAGGTATATGGGAACCCCTTCCACCCCTAAGTATATACCACATACCTACATGGATCCTTTGGGGACAGTAGGAGAGGGAGCGATAGCATGCCTCAAGCAAACACAAAAACTCGAGCGCATGTATTCATTGCAAAGGCTGCCAGCGCGACGGTCCCAGAACTCATCACGGCACCGCCCATGGGTACCAGTCCATTCTTGACTTGCTGGTTTCGTGGTCTGCGGCAACAGCCACCAAGGCTCTTAATAAGTTTCGGAGGCCGTGTCATGATTCGGGTTTGAAGGTTGAGGCTGTCGAGTAGCATCCTGCATCTGACGTTGCCCTGAAAGAATCCTCCAGGCTCAACAGTCCCCTCCCCCCAAACCCCAAAGACCCAACCCCAGCATTTTCGTAGTGTAACCAGAGCCAACTAGGATCTGGGAGACGTATGCTTTAAATGCCTCAAGCACCCTGGATCTGAAGCCATACTCTAAGGATCCAAATAGCCCAATGTAGGTAATATTTGCAGACTTTAGGGACCAATGTAGGCAATATTTATATACATGGATCCCTAGGGATACTCTTCATGGGAAATCCTGCACCAACCTAAGTCCCCAACTCCAAGGGCTTTTCAACGCTTTAAGTACCCGGTTTAGGGTTGACCCAAAGGGCCCAAAGGGTCCATGTAGGTATATGGTATATACTTAGGGCGCAAAGGAATTCCCATATACTTATTTTAAAGCCCAAGTATATACCATATAACTACATGGACCCTTTGGGTTTAGGGTTTAGGGTAAGTGCAAGATTTCCTCCATAACATTGCGAAATATGCAGCCACAAGAAGACAGATCTGCTGCTGTCAGGTGGCGTTCTGCACGGCCTGGCGGCCAAACCGAGCAACATACCGCTTCCCTCAGTATGAGATCTACAAGGAACCGAAAAATTGTCGTACATCCTTCTGCCGAAAACTGTACGCGAACAAAGATCATGGCGCAGCTTTGTGCCCTGAAGCTAAGCTGAAATTTGGTCAGTTGTCGCAGAAGCCACACATACCGTGCCCGCAGGCGAGGTAGTAGAGCTACCACCATTGCTTTAGACTGATAAATTGTTTGTGCCCTGGACGCCTAGGGTTTGGGGCCACCACATCACTTTTTTATAACGACTAGTACCGGTAGTAATTGAAGCTGCAGAAAAAGCTGCTGCAAAAGCTGCAGCAGCAGTGAGGCAGCCCTAAACACCCAACCCTAAGCCTGAACCCACAGTGCTTCAGTTCTGGGTAGTCATTAGGGTTTAGGGTTTAGGGTTTAGGGCAAAATACAGAGTTTGGGGCGTAGATATACGAGATGATGAGGTATGTCCTGTCTATACCTTTGGGTTTTCCCAGCTAGCCTTTAACCCTACAAGCCACTAATTACATCATGTCACTCCCCATGTTCTCCATCTCTTCGATACGTAGCTATGTACTCCTACATATCCCGATGTACGTCTAAACCCCTACATATCCCGAAATATCCCTATATTTCCCCATGAAGACCACATATACCTCTACGCATCCCTCATTATCCCCGTGTATTTCTATATACAGCTATATGTCCTGAACTCTTTTAGCGTGAACTTCAGTGGCAGCATCCGTCCCTCGAAGCCTTCGTCTGCACCTGCTTCACCGACTGGGCAAACTTCAGCGTTGACAAAGTCTCGTCCTTAGCATTCCTAGTCCCTTTGAGAGGATTGCTATGTAGGGGTATGTACCTATTAAACTCCAAAAGTATGTGAATAATAGCCCTAAACCTTTAAAAATGGCCCAAAAGGCTATAATTCTACATACTTTAGGGGTCCAGGCAAGGATATCTCTGTGATTTGCTGCAAATTCTTCGAGTTCTCCTTCCTCCTGCAGGTCATTGAACTAGCCTCTCCCACGCCCTGTGGTGTGGCACTTTCTCACCCAAAGGGTCCATGTAGGTATATGGTATATACTTAGCGCCCAAAGGGGTTCCCATATACCTACTTTAAAGCCCAAGTATATACCATATAACTACATGGACCCTTTGGGCTCCTGCAGGTCATTGAACTAGCCTCTCCCACGCCCTGTGGTGTGGCAGTTTCTCAAAATGCGGTTACCGCACAATGCTAGGATCCTCATTATAGGGACCCCTTTTTCATGGTACCTCTAATTGTGGGGAACCCCTGTTGGGATTTTTGCTATAACTTGTAGGCTTCACCGTGATGGTCAGGTAATTGTGCAAATATTCAGATTGTGTCTTTTGCTGCAGCTGGTCTGTGACTTGTGTACATATTTACATTCTTGTTTGCAAGGCGCAGACGTCAAGAAAGTCATTTTGATGTTGGAGGTTGACGTCCTGAGAGCTTTTGCAACTTGAGGGCCGTAGTAGATCTAGGCACCGCGTACACCGATATTACTTCCATGTCTACAAAGCCACTCATCAAAATCACATCTTTTTACTCGTGCTTGCCACCAGCACAAGTAGAAGTTCGTTTCGTGGTGCCCTCGCCCACAACGTAGACAACACCGCACTTGCTCCTTCAGTGTAGCATGGACTGGGCTGTGGCGCCAAGCACGCCACAAACCCTGTGTTGCCACAGCTCTGAGCAGCGGCCGAGGCTTGGGATGAGCAAAACAAATCCCCTGTAGCAGCCTCGGAAGCAGGTGGCTACTGAAACGGATGCACAAAGTGTGCAGGCTACATACAGTGCTTCTGCCACCGATCTTCTGAAGCGCCGCAACATCTGGCACGAAAAATACAACCAACCCCGGGATCCCATCAGGAGGCGAGGTCGGTCAGTCCATATTCAAAGCCAAGTTCATGCTGTGTTTTGTAATATATTGGGGTTATTCGTGTACGTTTAATGTATCTTGGGGTATATTAAGGTACTACGGTATATTGGAGTATACGAAGGTATGTTGGGAGGATTTTAAGTAAGTTAGGCGGTACAGCCGCAGACATGACGCCATGGTAGAGTTGCCTTGGCAATCTCGTCGTAGGACTTCAGGTTATCAAGTGGTGTCCTAGGTTCCCCAGTAACCCCTTAATAAAAAGGGTACCCTTTTTCCTACTGTTCTGTTTTAATAAGGAAAGCCCAAAATAAAAAGGGTACCACTGTGGTACCTACCCTAAACCCTAAACCCACTAAACCCTACAATCCTATGGGTAAAAGGGTACCACTGGGGTACCTGGTGTCACTGGGCCCGTCTGGGTCCAAGGCATGGCTTCGCACATTCTCGTTGTCACCTTTCCCAAAGCATCCATGTAGTTATATGGTATAAGGGTTTAGGGTTTAGGGGTTTAGGGTTTAGGGTTTAGGATTTAGGGTTTAGGGTCCATGTAGGTATATGGTATATACTTGGGCTTTAAAGTTGGTATATGGGAACCCCTTTGGGCCCTAAGTATATACCATATACCTACATGGACCCTTTGGGTTTGCTATGCTCTATCCACAGGAAAGAACATGAATCGAAACAGCCCTCAAATACCAGAGACATTTTAAAAAAAACGGCTACTGATCTGCATGGCTGCCATCTGCGCTGCTGCCATGCTGGCCGAGAAAGCACTCCTAGGTTCCCCAGTAACCCCTTAATAAAAAGGGTACCCTTTTGCCTACAGTTCTGTCTTAATAAGGAGAGCCCCAAAATAAAAAGGGTAAAAAGGGTACCACTGGGGTACCTAGACTCATAGCTGCAGCTGTGAGCTTCATCTTGGCGGTGTCACAAGTAGCCATGCAGATGAAACCGGTGGTGAGGGCCTGTTGCTGAGGCTCCTCTGCAGGATCATCCCACTCAAGGTCGCAAATTGCCCGGTGCCAATTGAAGAGGGCTTTGGCGACTGCATCTGGCTTGTACAGGTCGAGCGAGTTGGTCTCCGTCCGGTTGCCGAAGAAACAGGCAGTTGGCAACTCCTTCTTGGCCGTCCTCACAAACTTTGAGGGCTGCGATGTGGAGGGCAATTGGGCAAGTGCCTTCAGGACGGCATCGACTCGTTCGGGGTTGTGATGCCAGTAATCGTAGCCATCCAGTCCAAAAGGACCAGAACCCGGTGATACCACGGCGCGGCAAGTACCGTCTGCGATTGTTGCACGCCCAATGAGGTCCTGCAATGTTGCGGGGACACCCACATCCTTGAAGTGCTCCAGCCGCTCGAAAATGGCACTGTCCAAGAAGACAGGAGCATTGGGTGCAGTGGGAGCATTGACTGCCATCGCCTGGCCACGGAGAGACGGAGCAGAGATTACCACCACAGGGAGCTGCGCATCGCTGCCCGATGTATCCTGGTTAGTTGGAGAAAGCAGAGGATAGGCAGCGACGGGCGGCACCCATCCAGCCAGGAGGGCTGCGGCCAGAACAGGAACCATGGCTCTCTAATGAAGCACACAAGAAACTGGACCTGCAAATCTTGGCTTTGAATATGAGCCACCGCACGTGCTTCTTGCGCCTACCTGGTTTTCGCGGAGATCTGACGTCGTGAAGCAAGAATCGCTAAACGATCAGCGCTCACAAGCTTGACGAAGCCTCTGAAGAGCCTGAGAGCTTCTCTCCGTAAGGGTCCAACGACCCAAGTAAAAGGGCGTTAGGGACCAAATACCACAATATCAACGGTATTTGGGCCCTAAAACCCCATTATTTGGGTCCTTGGACCCTTAGGGTCTGCTTTGAATGACAAGGGAACGGTGCAGGAATTCTACAACTTTTGCTTTCATCGCGAAGTTTTTAGGGTTTAGGGTTTCAGTAATCTTCTGTTGTACTTCACATCTGAATGTGGCAAATGCTAGTGAGCAAGGATACGGGCTCACTGACAACACGAGCAGTAGTACTTTAGCATGTCCCAAATTCCTTGCAAGTAGTAATTTCCATTTTATGTTCCATTCTCCCAACATAACCCCAACAAAACCTTAGATATTACCCTAGTATTACTCCAATGGGCACCTATATCCCCAAATCAGATGTACCAATTAGTTTTTGTAAGCGCTTGAATCCATGTGTCAAGTCCTGGGTGAAGTCTCAGAGCTGGAAGCAAGCTCCACCATAACAATCACACGGTTTAGGGTTTAGGGTTTAGGGAAGTCTCGACAACAGGAGGAACAACAAGAAACGTCTTAGAAGTTAATTATTACCCTAGGGATCCAAATAGCCCAATTCAGGTAGTGATGTATCGTTTGTATACTGGGGTGATGGCAAGATTAGATGCGGGACTTCAGCGCGCAACAAGGAAGGTAAGGGGTCTAGATTGGATCAGATGGGCATGCAGCCGAAGGTGAGTAGGGATCGCATCACGCATGCTACATGAGCTACAGTCTAAACTCCTAGTATCCCATCTAGTAAGCCCTATAAATAATAGGAACCCTATAAATTCCCCTAAATGTGCTTCCATCTAAGGAGCTTAGACTGTAGCTCATCTGGAGGCCATACAGGGCACTAACACTGGCAGTATCAACCATTTAGTAGACGCAGGCATGGTCCTCATCATCAGATCATCATCATCATCATCATCACCATCATCGTAATCTCATATACGTAGTATATACCCCTAAAACCCTAAACCCTAAAGTAGCATTATGGGCAACCCTTCAGGCCCTAACTATATGTTATACTATGCCCCTACACGGACTCCTTGGGATCATAATCATCATCAGTACGCCCACGAGCCAGTGATACTAAACCCCACACAAGTTTCACTGCCAAGCTCAGTGGGTACACTACGAAAGCATTCCTATCCACCCCTCTATGCTTATGTATGTATGGGGGTTTCCCACAATTAGGGGCACCTTTTGGGTTGTCCCAATGATAAGGACTTTAGTATTTGGGGGTCTATATTAGGGTCCCGTTATTTTGGGTAACTACCATGTACATACAGATAGGTCTCCTTCTCTCTCTCTCTTCCTCCCTCCCTGCCTCTCTTTGAACCCTTGACCTACCTAGCTGCCAGGGGGCAAAGTCCAAGAAGTTGGGGGAGATTGCCGCCATCATGACAGTCTTAGAGTTTCCACAGAGAGACTCCTCGCGGAATTGCAGTCTGTTTCGTAGGGTTTGAGGGCCATTTCGCTTTAGAGTCAAGCTTCCTCCTTGAAATCAAGGAAATTGGGACCCTCAGAGACTGTAAATTTGCATCGTAGTGAAGACTTCGGAGTTCGCCTTTACAGAGTGTGGGAAGATTGCAGGGGCTTCTTCTTCCTGAGGTTTTCATACGGGCTGATTTTTGTATCCCCTGCACGAGTGATGATGTCACGCAGCTGGCACTGGAGATTTTGCCTGAGAACTGTCAAAGAAAGGTGGCAAGTTTGAGACATTCCCAGATACTTCCTAAAAACTTGCTGTTCAACCCATGTAAATCATTCAGAGCTATACATTTCTGACTCACCCCTCGCATGCACCTCAATCGTATATGCGTGATACCTCATATGTGAAGTATGAACAACAAGATGTGTCGAAGGAGTTTTTCTTTTAAAGTCTCTATCGGACCATGCGTCTGTACAACCCCTGAGCACAGACGCTAAGCCCTTCAACATGGAAACGAATAGCCTTTAACTCAGCAATTTATGGGCAGGTAGGCAAATATCATGGGAAAAAAGGAGGTTTAGGCAAACCTGAAGCCCCCAAACCCCATTTAAACCTTAAAGCCTAAGCACTATAAACCCTAAACCCTGCATGACGTAGGGGGTGAGGCATGTAAGAATATAAACTCGGACCTGTCCTTGAGGAGGTTTAGGGCTCAGGATGCCCAAAACGAGGAGGCTTAGGGTTTAGGGTGCCCAAAACGCCCTATTAGGACTATTGAAGCCTATTTGGGGAGCTTGATTTTGGGGGACGCCTCTAGGGGGACCACCCTAATCTTCAACCCGGAACTGTCCCTAAACCCTAAAACCCCTAAACCCTAAACCCCTAAACCCCTTAACCCCTAGTCCTTGAGGATGTAGGTCAGTTTGGACTCCCGAAAGGGTGGGTTGGCCTTCCTCAGGCTACAATGACATTCGCATAGAGTCCATGTAGTTAGATGGTATATACTTGGGCTTTAAAGTAGGCATATGGGAACCCCTTCGGGCCCTAAGTATATACCATATACCTACATGGACCCTTTGGGATTGGTTTCAAGGGTGCCAGGACCTTCCTTGTACCCTTAATTGGGGATATATGGTCCCTACTAGCAGGTACTTAGGCCCTAATAGAGGGAAGGAGGAGGGTCGAGGTGCAGAGTTTGTTCCAACTACTTAGCGCTTGGGGGGCTACCATTGCGGCTGCTGTTTATCCCCTGGGTCGTGTGTTCAATGACCGTGCAAGAACGTCGACTATATCTTGCAGTTCCCCTACGAAAGGATATGGACTCCATGTGCGCATGGGGCTTAGTGTTTAGGAGGCTCTGTAGGATTTGTGATCCAAACATTTGAGGTCATGTAGCTCCGCATGTGACACCCTGCAGCCTACACCTCAAGCCTAAACGCACAAGCCGAAACCCTAAACCCGCAACCAAGATCCCTCCCCTACAAGGTGATATCATTGGGCACACCCCAAAAAGGGACCCATGTTTTGGAAATCCCTCATTTAGAATCCGGGGTGCGTGGAGTTGTCTATTGCTTGGGCACTGCCCCCACCCAATAACAGTTGGATAGTAAGTATAGCGTAACTCTCATATGAATATATACATCCCTTAACATGACCTCTATTCTAGACTGTAACAGTCGGATGGTAATTCTAATATGACTATATACAACCCGAAATATTCTCCCCAACGTAGACTTTTTCTACTGGGTGGGGGTAGTCTCACTCTATTGCTTAGGAAGGTCGCAAAGTCTAGACCTGAAGGTCCATGTAAGTAAGAAATAAGAACATTGGGGTGAAATGGGGTTCCCACATAGCTACCTTGAGGCCCGAGTATATATTCTGTTGCTACACGGACCGTTTGGGTTTAAGTGCTTGTTAGGGGAATTCGTGGGTCATGAACTTGGGTCCCTAAGCCCCAAACCCTAAATATGTACTATAGTAGTTTCCATTTTCTTTTCCATTATCCCCATATTATTATAGTTTATTATGGTATATTATGGTAATATAAAGCCTGTCCATTGGGTCCTGATTCTCAGGTCTCAGGTCCAGGTTCCGGTGTTTAGAGTTCTAGGCCACTGGGAGAAGAGACTCAAAAGTTTGTTGATCTCAGCGCAGCAATGCATGCCACCTTAAATGACAAAGTCAAAACTGATCAAACGCAACAAAAATTCTACGCGTACACATGGGCAGACACACAGCATATTGAGGAACCGTCAGCAAGAAGTGAAATGTAAAATAATTCCCAATCCCGAGCCCTACACCCTAAGGGTCGAAGTCCTCAATAGTTCACAACTTCCCCGAAACCTTTACGACAAACACTGATAAACCCATATGCCAGCCCCAATCCCAGGTTTGTTTTCATCTATTGGGGTACTCTGGCCCTCAAACGCTTAACCCTGTATCCTGATATGTCTTGATATAATCCTATACATCTCTGTATTTGTCTCCAAGCCCAAAGGGTCCATGTAGGTATATGGTATATACTTAGGGCCCAAAGGGGTTCCCATATACCTACTTCAAAGCCCAAGTATATACCATATAACTACATGAACCCTTTGGGTTACCCCCACCCACAGAAGAGTCAAGCAAACTAAACCCCCTAGAACCAGAGTAGGAAGTATATAGGGCTTATTTTGGGCCTAAATAAACCCTAAACACTATACCCCAGACCCTAACCCCCATAAACCCTAAGCCCTTAACCCGAAACCCTAAGCCCTTAACCTAGACTCTCCAACGGGTCTGGATGGAGAAGCCCAGCTTCTTCTTGCTCTTCGAGGACTTGGCTAACTCCGAGATGACCCTGGAAAATCAGGGATTAGGCTTAGGATTTAGGACATAGGGTTTAGGATGGTTTAGGCTTTGGGGTTTAGGGTTTAGTTTGGGGTTTAGGATCCAGGGTTCGGGTTTTGGGGTTCAAGATATAGGGCTTAAGGTCCCAATTTAGACGGCGCCTCTTAGGCATCCTTTCCAAGAGGGTGGATATGTGTATGGCTCTATGTGTATATCCATACAGCAATTGCCCAAAATAGGAGGGACACCCAATATAGACCACCAAAATATTTCACATGTTTTATTATAGGGATCCCCAAAAAAGCTACCAAATATCCATGTAACAATGTAAATATGGAGAGTATGGGGTTCAGCGAGCTGTAGTTTGCCTGAAAGCCAGAAACCCAGACACCGGGAATTATCCAGACAGTTGGTCCAGTTTAGTTCCGAAAAGCTGCCCGTTTAGGGTTCCAGGCTATGGTATACACAAAAACTCATAAACCGGAGGAAGAGCTACATACAACTGGACTATATGCCGATTTGCAACCGGGGCACCCCCTATCGCACGCTTTACTCTGATCATAACCCTAAGGGTCCAAGGACCCCAATAACAGGGTTTCAGGGCCCAAATACAATTAAGAGTATAGTATTTAGGCCCTAAAACCCTAGTATTTGGGTCCTTGGACCCTTAGGGTAAGCTATAAGTAGAATATATAAACTTTTAGGTGCCTCCAATTCCATTGGGATCCTGAGTAAAACTATGGATTATGTGGTTCTTAGGGGAAGCTTAGGGAGCCCTGGAGAGTGCTAGGGAATATCATCATGATAAGGTTTAGGGTTTAGGCTTTGGGGTTTAGGGTTTAAGGGTTAGGGTTTAGGATTTAGAGTACTAGGAATAATTAGGTATTACTAGGTTACCTACCACCCTTGCCACCAAGCCCCTCTTAGCCGCAAACACTATATATCCGACACCCTGAAACCTCAAGGACCACTCCCTCTTAACAATCATATGTCTCAGGTTAGAATCATGAGCGCCTAGCCCGGACCCTTAACCCTGATATCCTTACATACCTACCATTTACCCCATAGGTTCCCCTAAGGGTCCTGGAACCCCCTTAGAAATACAAAAGGCTCTTCTTGGGGGCCCATACTTCCAACCTTTCATGTTGAGCCCTAAGGGTCCAAAGGTGGTATACCCCTAAGGGTTTAGGGTTTTAGGGTTTTAGGGTTTAGGGTCCAAGTACCTAATAATCATATACCTACCCAAAATCTGTACTATAATTACTATTACCCCAAACTCAAGTACCTAGTCATTGGGTACATGGGCCCTTTGGGGAGTTGAGGATGGCAGATGGCTGGCCTGGCCAGAGTCGACAAGCTCTGGTTGATTGCTGCCCCTTCTTTGAGCCTGCCAACGTAGATGGTCAGGGAGACGGCTATGAGCCGCGTAAGAACCCAGTTATCCTCATTGTGAACCTGCTTACAATAAGTTCCCCTGAGCTTGCCAAGAATTAAGTTTAGGGCGTAAAGGCTGGCATGGTGCTTTCCATAAACAGGGGGACCCCAATATAGACGCCAAAATACTCTAAGCCTTATTACGGGGACGCCTCAAAAGGTACCCCTAATTTTGGGAAACCCTCATATGGGCCTTGGGGTTAGACGTTAAGGCTTACGGTAAGGGACTTAAGGTGAGGGTTGATGCTACGGGTATGGGGTGTTCAGAGGCATTAGGGGACATAGGTAACCATTAGGGTATTATTGGTGTTCTATTGGGGTTATATTGGGACAGTAGAAAATGAAATGGAAACTATTATTCAGGGTTAAGGGTTCTGCGTCGAGGCTGTGTACCGAAGTCGTGGTCGTCTTTTGTTTCCCTACATAACGTCTATTGTGTTTTAAAGGCATAAACGGTGGAATCTGCTAAAGAAGCTACAACTTTAAGGTCTGGGATATGTGTTTCTTGTACAGTCCAATTATCATCCAGCTGCAAAAACTTGAAACACCGGCCGCCCCCCCCTGATATTGAATATGTTTCCCCGCATCTTGCGGTGCCTCTACCAGGATCCTCCTATTGTGGGTGGACGAAATCTTGCACCTAAACACTAAGCCCCAAACCGCCTCAGATCCCGGGAATTGCAGCCCTTTCGGGATCTTAAGCGGTGCAAGAGTTTCCTCCATCCACCGTCGAACATTTAATTGGGGTTCTAGAGTCATGAAGCCCCTTATAGTGGGACTTGGGCCAGAATAGCTGGAGGGACTGCGTAGATAAAACATGACTCTTGCTCCAGATTGAGCCCTGAACCAACCCTAAACCCTAAGACTTACACCGTAATCCCAAGGGTGGATTCATTTTTACTTACGTACGCAACACTGCTGAGCAAATCTGTTAGCACAAGCCCAGACCTTGAACAACACCCCTTTTCAGACCTCCTGTTTTTACACCTGCGACGAAGAAACAAGTGCGAAAGCATAATAAGAACTCATACTGCCCTGCTTCAGGGTAAGAAAATCAAAGCAAGACCCTTCTCAACCAGACACTAGGGAGAACCTGGAAGGTAAAGCCCTGCAATGTTCACACCTCGTTTTACAGCAACCCTGGATCCTCCAAGGGATCTGGGACGAAGCAGCTACCCCAAACACCAAACCGCAAATCGTAAACTCTACATCCTGAAGCTAAAGCCCTAAAACCCTGACAAGCACAACATCCTAAACACTACAGTAGATCCTATATCCCAAGCTGCAAGCCCTAAACCCCAGATCCTAAACCGCAAGCCCTCTAAACCCTAAACTGCAAACCCTTACTCTGAATCCTAACCATAAACCTAAAACCTCAATTCTGAGCCCTATAAAGCTAGAGGGACGTAAGCAACGAGGCCTGTCGCCCGTGGCTTTCGTGCGGCCAGCACGCTCAGAGCCAGCCAAGTCCACGAGATGGGTCCTGAACTATAGAGTTCAAGGTGGAGGGCTTTAGTATGCGGACCTGCTGTTCTGTAGGGGTTCACACGTTTTCAAACCTGTGCGCACCCCGCATAAGGCCGAATAGACAGTGTGCACCCCAGGCCCCCCACGAAAGTGTGAAAAACATGCGGGCCTACACATCCCTGCATCACGCATGGAATCACACTTAGGAACGCACTTGGATTATATTTCGGTATATTTGGGTCACGCTGGGATCACAAACTTGGATGACACCTGCATCACTCCAGGATTACAGATTTTTCGCTCTTGGACCACAGGCAACGATGTTCTACTTGTCCGGACTCAGCTGTCCACATGGGAGATTTCCTACATAGGTGGGACCCAATATGGACCTGCAGCTGCTGCGACTTGCAAACTGTAAGGGTCCGAGTACCTAATAGTCATATCCTTACCCAAAACCAGCACTATAATTCCTATTACCCAAATCTCAAATACTGAGGTATTGGGTACATGGCTCTGGGAAAGTTCTCAGCGAGCGTCTGGGAAACCTTCGACGGTTGATCTGGCTCCGTCAGCGATGTCTTGAAAGTGAAGATGCAGTGACCTTTAGGATGGGACTTCATTAGGGTTTAGGGTTTAAGCTTTTCAAGGTTTAGGGTTTAGGGTCATTTGAGCCTTAAGAATGGAGAACCAAATGGTAAAGAACTTGGAAAATGAAATGGAAACTGAGATTATATGCAGGGTTATAGGTGACACTCCTAATATCCCCTTGAATAAGCCCTACAATAATCCCCTATGTAATGCCCCTTTGAGGAGTTTAGACTGTAGCTCAGCTTCGTCCTTCTGGGGCTCATGATAGGGGATAGCTGGGTCCTGGGGACCCGTTCGGTATTGTCCAGGTCATGGCGGGGATGTGCAGGATGGCAATGTATAAGGAGTGCCCAGGTGCAGCATCGGTGTTTCCACAACCTTGAGGCGAACCTCCCATTTAGTGTACGAACCCACCAAACAAGGAGAATTAAATGGAAAAGAAAATCGAAGTTTAAATGGAAACTCGGGTATTTGGTGACGGTTTGTGGGGATGAGTGGCTAGGTGGGTATTTTGCAATAAGGTATCGGGCCATGACCATAAATTCGTTGAACCAGCATTCCATCTCGGCTGGCTCAACATACCATACCCCAAAAGGAGGATATAATCTTACTCTATAGGCTTTATGGTTTAGATATTCCAAAACAATGTCGGTCAGACTGCCTGCACGACAGCTGCAATAGCCGCGACTTAAAGAGACGTGACAGCGATGCTGACGGGTGAGAACACAAGCAGTACTTTGCTAATTGTGATGTCACTGCAGATAATACTCTAAACCCCAGAATCCTAAACCCTAGACCATGGGGGACCTCAACTCCATATAACCCCAATATACTACAGTAGTTTCCATTTGATTTTCCATTATCCCTTTATAACCCCAACCCTACTACAGACTTGAAGCTGCTGACAAGAATCACATCGGCAACCTCTTGAGCACCACAGGACTCTACAACAGGAAGGAGAAGAACATAGTAGTTGCAATAAGAGATCTCCTTCCCACCAACACTCCACGCGGTTTAGGGTTTAGGGTGTAGGGTTCAGGGTTTAGGGTTTAGGGTTCAGGGTTTAGGGTTCAGGGTTTAGGGTTCAGGGTTTAGGGAACACTCCACCTTCAGCAATTCTAGCACTTCCGCTGTGCCAGCATGACTTGTGGGATGTCATTGCCGGTGGGAAGTGATGTGCATTCTACACCATAATAATGATATCTTATTCAACCTCCACAAGCACTACCCACATAATCTCCAAAGCCGTACCCTAAGGGTCCTGCCAACAATCGTATACTTGCCCAAGACCCGTACTATATTTACTATTACCCAAGGCCCAAATACGAATTTATAGTGTATATACTTGGACTCTTAGGGATATAGAGGCGCAAAACCTAAACCCTATCAACCCAAAACCCAACTAGCACTCAGTGCAGGGCTTCGACTGCTTGTTGCATTCCTCAGTCGTGGGGATAGGTTTCGGGTTTGTAGGCATTATAGGGTTTAGGATGCTGGCTGGAGAACCCTAAAGCCCATCCGCAGATTCTAGTTGACTATACAGCTGGCATTTGTAAGAATTTAGGACAAAACGTCGCGAACATTGATTGTACTGTGCACTGGGTCTTCTGTTTGTCAGCATTGGGGCCTCGCATTTCTGTAGCCCAAAATTGCAAGGTATTGATTTTCTTATGGGGCCAATAAACTCTTCGGTCATGAATGTTTACGGGTATCAGATTGCTTTCACGACACACTCCCCAGCAATGCCAAGGGTATGGGGGCTTCTCCAGATTCATGTCGTACAGCTGGTTGTTTCACATTCTCGTACACCACCGCCACCACATAAAATCAACATCGAACACGCAAACTGGTCTGACGCAGATCCCAATACCCTCCAAGCAGCCCCATAATGTCTGCCATGCTTGGGTTTATATAATACCTACTATATAACCCCTTTATAGCCCCTATAATTCCTGTAGTTTCCATTTTCTTTTCCATTATCCCCTATATAGCCCTAATAGTACCCCAATGGGTACTAGGGTTTGGGGGTTCAGGGTGGCTCAGTATCGCGCTGCTGTAGGACCACTTGATTTCTCCATGTGGGCCACCAAGATCAGAAACAGGCTGTGTGGCATCCATCACGGGACATATAGCCGCTGTACAGGGAGGATTGCTGACCGTAATTCACAGACGAAACCCAAAGGGTCCACGTAGGTATATGGTATGTACTTAGGGCCCAAAGGGGTTCCCATATACCTCTTTTAAAGCCCAAGTATATACCATATAACTACATGGACCCTTTGGGACCCCTGATTGGCAGATCCAGGTCCTGAGGTTCTTTCTGTTAGGACCGGAGAATACAGATGGACCCCTAAACCCTAAGTAACTGCCTCCTAGGCGCATGGCAGTTGCAGAGACATGCCTGGCCGCTGGCTGTTTCGGAGAAGGTTGACACCCAAAGAGTCCATGTAATCCTAAATCCCTCCCAACTCTATATAATCCCTATATAACTCCCTTGAAGGAGTTTAGACTATAGCTCGTATGGGGGCTACTTTCAGCATCCCTTTCCTCCATACCGAACACCAGCTAGATTCCCTAAGAGTCTAAGGACCCGAATAAGTCTATAAGACGGGGGTATATAGGGATATATGGGGACTATATAGGGGTATATAGGACCCCAATAACAGGGATTTAAGTTCCAAATACCATTCAAACTATATAGTATTTGGGCCCTAAAACCGCATTATTTGAGTCCTAGGATTGAGAAACGACAGCATCAGAAGGTCTAATCACACCAAGTGCTTCTTCTGCTACCCGCAGAAGATCCATGTAGATAAATGATAGATACTTGTGCCCCGGAGTAGGTATATGGACAACTGCTCGGAGCCATACTTACACGGACCCTAAGCCTACACCTTGTAACCTTACATATCTGTTTGCATACATGGGCAATATAACTACCACTTGTACCCTAGACCGGATATATATATATATGGATACAATATACTTTTAGGACCATTTGGAACTGCCGCCAGCGAAGGGATGCCTCATCTGGGTGCCATAGTCTACCAGGTTCAGTACCTCCTCGCAAGATGCCACAGCAGCTTCTGTTAGGCCTCGCAGCAACATCGCGCGTTGGGTTTAGTTTCGGGTGGTAGGGTGTAGGATTCCACGTTTCGGGCTTATGTTTAAGGTTTTGGGTTCTGGGTTTTGGAGAATGGAGGACCAAATGGACAAGAAAGCCAGAAATAGGGAAGATAACATGAAAGCTGGGTCTATTTCACGATTTAAGATAGGTAACATGTGGGTTTTGACTTGCCCTAACAAGGACCCTGTAGCTATTGCATGATTGTAGTAGAGTCCTAATTTTCTAGATTCGGCTTACTAAATTGCTCTTACAAAAAAATCGGTACACCCCCCTAGACCCAAGATTTGCTCAGTATCGTTAGAATGTGGCCGTTTGCGGCCTCCATTACAACATGGAAGTAATGTAAAGGATACTTCGTAAGGCGCCACACTTTTGACAACGACGCCGTGCAATAATGAAAGATATATTTCGAAGTGGGCTGCAGGCTAGGCTTTAGGGTGTAGGGTTTAAGGTTTCGTGTCTCAGGTTTAGGGTTTAGGGTCGGAAATTGCAGGGCGACTGCTGGCCTGGTTCAGACTTTCACTGCTGCATGGCTCAGATGTCTTTAAATGTTTAGGGCTTTTAGTTTGGAGCTCAAAGCTGCTCTTGTTGAGGGTTTAGGTCTTAGGGTGTATTTTATTGGTTCTGCTTGCTGACTGTGCATAACTTTCAAGGCGTTCAGAGAGATGGGTATGTCTGGAAATGGTCCGATCCCAGCGCAAGCCGTACTGCATCGAGTTTGACACATGAAAGGCATTCTGCAGCCCGGTATAACCAGGAAAACTGCTCGCTCTTTGGGGTTTAGGGTTTAGGGTCATCCTCCCCCTAAACCCCCAAACATCCGAATCGGGCTACCCTGGAAACCCCAGGCGGGATGTTGAGGAATTACACTGCTTGTACCAGAAAGGTGGGTTCCGAGAGCATCCCATCCCCGGACCCCAAACCTCAGACCCCAAGCCATAAAACCACTCTATCAGGACCTTCCTTCTACCATTAAATAAAGGCTTTTGGTCTGTATTTAGGGTATAATAGAGGGTAGAAGGAGGGTCTGGGTATGTACACACACACATATATATATATTATATTGCTTAGTGTTGTCGGGGCTGAGGTAAAGTAGATAGAGATAGACCTACCTCCCACCCCACCCCCTCAAACAGACCTCATGCATGCTCACCCCTCTTCCCAAGCCCTAATCCTAAACCCGTACCCCTCCTCATTCTTGGGGTGTGGTTGGTTTGAGAGGGATGGTGTTCAGTCTTCGTGGGTGTCTGCGGAAGGCTCGTGAAGGAAAAAGTGGTGTGTGTGTATATATATATATGTCAAAATTACATAGGTAGGAAATGAGATGCTGTTCACAAATTTGCCATGTTCAGGTTCCTTTTCGAAACTGTATACATACACATACATTCTTCTGTAGATATATTCAATGTTTCCTTTTGGCGTAGAAAGGTTCTAAGAGGGAAATGCAAGCTTTCCATTGGACACGAGGATGGGTGCCCCCAAACTGCTTCATCCCTGTAAGTGCTGGCATCTTCGTAAGATGCCGACAGGGACAACAGCACCCTAAACCCTAAATACTGCAATGTACGCTTCCCCAAAACTGGCCTAGATCCCCAAAAGCAGCCCTACATAAACACGACCGTCCTTTAAAAAGGGTTCTGCGGGCTTCGTCTTAGTAATCTAAGGGCTGAAAGAATCAATTCTCAGTATCATTTGAGGTCTAGTTGAGGTACCCTATACCACAACAACCTAGAACCTCCGTTTACCCTCTATAGACCCTAATTTGGGGACCATAAACCCCTAGTTTAGGGTACAAGGAGAGTCCTGGTATACAAGGAATCTAAGACCACAACATTGGCCATTTGCCCTGTAAACCTTGTACAAGCGCAGTTGGCAGTTAATGTCAGATGCTCTTTTCCATATGTTTTTTCCATTATTAGAGTAGTAGCCCCTAAGCCCTGTATAACTCCGAAATACTCCCAAAATTATGGTGGATTCTTCAGGTGCCCTACACCCTAAACCCATATTGCCCTTGTGGCCCTGTTCGAATCAGGGGCTGCCAGCCTGGCACAATAGTTCCAAGGACCGGGTGCTGCTTCACTTCCTAGGTCGGGGTTTAGGGTTCAGGGTTTTAGCATTCAAGGGTTTATGCTAAGGGTTGGGGGTTTAAGGTTTTAGAATGCAGGGGTTCATGGTTTGGCGGTTCAGGGCTTTTGGGTTTAGGGTTTTACGATGACGGGGTTCATGGTTTAGAGGTTCCGAGGTTTGGGGTTTAGGGTGTTCTTCTGGGGCTCTGGAGGTTTCTCAAAACAAGCGTCCCCGTTTTGGGGCCTCCATAATAAGTACTAACTATAGCGTATTGAGGTCTACTGGAAAACTACCCTCAAAGGTGTCCCTGACAGGCATGAGCATCACAACACGGACTGATGGGGACCATGCTTACCATAATTCTTACCTCTCTTGAACATGTTTGAGACATAGGTACAAACTGGGAAAATCCCTCCTGTGACACACCCAGCGCGCCAGATGTAACTTGTGCTTAACTGCTTAACTGCGAGCCACATAAATTGGCGCTTGCCATCTGGGCAAAGGCAAATATGTCTGAAGACCTTAAGGCTTACCTCAAGCACAGCAAAAAATCTGCAAAAACAAGTAGATATCCAAAAGATTCATTCGATGGACCCCACTCCCCCAGCACCACTGGCTGTAAGGGATAGCCGTGATTACATGAGGGTCCTCTTATATTCCCATTTTACCACTATTACAGGGTGGGGGGTCCAGCTAAGATGTTCATAATATGAAGCGAATGCCCTAAACCCTAAACCCTTTACCCTAAATCCAAAAACATAACCAAGCTTATAAGCATGCATTCCAAAACCTTATAGAATCTAAACCCTAAATCCGAAACCCTCGACCCTAAGTCCATAATCAACCAAACTCCTAAATCCACAACCCCAAATCCTAAAGCCAAAGCCCTAAAACTCCTAAACCCTCAACCCTAAATCCAGAACCCTGAACCCCCTCAACCCTAAATCCAAAACCCTGAACCCCCTCAACCCTAAATCCAAAACCCTAAACCCTAAATCGAAAGACCTAAACCCTATAAGCCCTAAAACCAAAACCCTACACCCCCCAAAACCCGAAATGCCAACTTGGAACCAGTGGCCCCTTATCTTGGAGCCCTTTTAGGTTTCTAGGGTTTGGGGCTTGAGTTTTCGAGTTTAGGTTTCTAGGGTTCAGGGCTTGAGCTTAAGGCTTAGGAATTTAGGGTGTATGTCTTAAGGTTTAGGGCTTCAGGTTTGGTTTGCGGTCTTTCCCCTTACACTAGCAGTTACCACAATGGGTCATAGGGATCATAACAACCGCTTAAGATCCGTTAAGAACAAGTACTGTTTAGGGCTTGAGGTTTAGGTTGTGGTCTTTCCCCTTACACTAGCAGTTGCCACAATGGGTCATAGGGATCATAATAACCCATTTAAGAATCATTAAGAACAAGTACTGAAAAGAGGGAATGACGAATGGACACCGATTTTGCACCCGACTAAACCCAACAAACCCCATTCAAAACCCACATGTCGGACCTAGGAGGCAGGGATATGAGGACCCACACAAAACCCTGCGCTGTAATCCCTAAACCCTAAGCCAGAACAAAGAAAAAAACAAACCTCTGAACCAATGGTCAGGACCTTTCACTCCAAACCCCTGAATTGTCACAATGAAGCCCTAAATCCTTCAACTCTAACATCGATCTGGGTTCCAGCTTCTTGCTGTCGCTGTCTCCGGCGGGCGCCTTGCGTGGAGGGCCGGTCCGTTGAAGGCTTTAGGGGTTCTAGGGTTTAGGGGTTTAGGGTTCTAGGCCGTGCAAACTCTTTACCACAGGGCCCAGATGCTTCACGGCGCGGTGCGGATTGGATTCCCACTGATCTCCAGGAAACCCCGCTATGGACCCCTTAGACTGCCAGTACTGTTGCTCGTGGCTCCCTACCAGCTTATGCTCTTCACAGAAGCTCTTCCAAAATCTGTAGTTGACGACTTGTCGGGGTTTTGAACATGCCAGCATACGTCCAGCGCCCATTGCTGCACTGTAGTCAATTCAGCGGGGGGAACTGGTTTCGTCTGTTGTCATGTCCAGGCTTCACTTAATCATGTTGTCCGTCTGAGAGGAAAACAGGAAGGACTTGTCGAAACAGAAGCCCTGCCTTTTGGGGCTCAAGTATTCGCTATATGCGTACTTGGACCTGTAGGTCCAATTTCATGCTTACCCTCAGAACCCACGAGTTCAAGTAATGTACAAGCCCGAATCATTGCCAACATTATCTCTTCGCAATCCTTACACAACTCCAGTACATTGTCCTCCAAAACTCTATTTTGAGTACATATTCAGGCCCCTGCATTCAATACCCATGAATCTTGAGTCCTGACGAGCGCGGGGCTCTACCCCAACAAATTGGGGACCTCTAAAATCCCCTTGTTCCGATTAGAATACCCCTTAATAACCCTTTTGTTGTCCCATAAAGAATCCCTTGCATAACCCCCTTGTAAGGAGCATAGACTGTAGACAGATCTGGGCTCTTATGTTCGGAGGCCTAGCCTCAAGGCTTAGGGGTTTGAGATTTAGAGATTAGGGTTTAGGGCTTAGGGTTTACAACGGTAGCTTTTCCGCCTCACCATCAACCAACCTAAACCTTAACATGATTGCGCCCATCTAAATAAATTCATTATCGATGACTGGCCTGATTGAATAGGCGTTGTCACCAAAAATTGGATGGGTTTCTGGTGGCATTAGATTCCAGATTCCAGAGGCAATAGAGCCAAGCCTTTACATCCAAAGGTCTGGCCTTCAATGCTAGTAGCTTCTCTGGGTGGTACTTTGAAGGGCCCCCCCAAATTCTGCATGAATAGCTTCCCTGATACCACGATCGGGGAGGTGATTCATTATCCGGAAGAGCCATATAGTTTTTGGTCCCACCATTCACCATTAACTTTTAACCCATAAAATACTGCCAGTTCTTCTGTGTTCGTACCTATTTACACAGTCCCCCTGGCCCTAAACCCTAAGCGCTACCCACATACTCCAAGTAGGGTTCAGGGTTCAGGGTTCTTGGGTTGCAAAACAGGTATTCAGCTCCTTATCGAGACATGAGCAAATCTATAACCTTCTACTGCTGTACAAATTTTAATCTAGTGTCTTGAATGTATACGCCTTTTTGGATTCTAGTCGACTTGTTGTTGCGCACTGCATTTTGGTACAACTGCAACTTGGAATTATATCAAGAGCCTTCAGGGAAGCTCGCCCCGGTCATCTAGATGCGGAAGTGCTCGAGGGTTTAGGCCCTCCTTAATAATGTAAACTTTAGGTTGAGGAGGAGCGGAAAAGTGGGAACACAAAGCCCAACACACAGGGTACTTCGCACGCGATACAAGATTTGCGGCAACTCTAGCATTCTTCCCCAGTTCCTTGGAGAAACTCTATGTTCCCTACACAGCCGAAGATCCTGCACCCTACACCAGAAGCTTAACCAAAAACACTACACACCCTAAACTGGGTTGCTGTTTAGGAACTGAAATTAAGTTACCATAATGGGTATCTATAGTAAACCATATGGCGTCCCCAAAAGACAAACTTAAGCTTCAATTCCTTAACAACAACCCAGTAAACCGACATCCAGGGGCCAGCAGGTCTCGGATTTGCTCATTGTAGATCTCCATGAAGCCAACCTCAGATGTGACCCACCCTCGAAACCCTAAACACTAAATCCTAAACCCAAAAATCCTAAACCCTAAATCCTGAACCCTAAATCCCAAACCCCAAATCCTAAACCCTAAATCCTAAACTCTAAATCCTAAACCCTAAACCCTAAAGCTAGGGTTCTCAAAGGAGCCTTGCCTGGTATTTTTGGGAATGTATGAGGGACTATAGGGCACTAGTATAAAGGGCCCAAGTACCCAACAATCTATAAAGTAGTTTAAGGTTTAGGGTTTAGAGGGTTTAGGGTTTAGGTGTCAGGGAAGAATATGAGTATTGAATACTTAGATCCTCTGGGAAGGCTTCGGTAGTGGGTATTGTGAGAAACTACCTTAAACCCTAAACACTAAACCTACCATGTAGAGCGAGTTCAGATGCTTTGGCCCACACGTGGTGTAATGGCTGTGTGCCATTCTTCAACTAAGCCGAGTGGTTAGAAATGTCAAGAGTAAGACTGGCGGTTTAGGGTTTAGGCTTCGGACACAAAGTACCAAGATTGGAACCCATTTGGGCCCACATGACTCACAAATCCGATATTTGGAGGTCGAAACCTCAAATTCTAAAACCCTAACCCAGACCCCTGATTAATCAACCCCCTCCTCTTAATAGGGATTATTAATAGGGATCCTAGGATGAAGGCCCTTAGAAGGACGGGGTTTAATAGTCAGGGGTCTACCCTAAAAATTAAAATGAAGTGCAGACTGAGGCTCAAGTGTTTTGTACGTAGCCCCCTGGGCAAAGCAGCAGGCTGCAGGCAGCACATGGAAACCCTAGACCCTAATCCCTAAACACCTAAGACCCAGAACCCCAAAATCAGAACCCTACACCCAAAAGCCTAAAGCATCATCCCAAAATCATCGCGCGCGTTGCTGAGCTCCACAAAAGGATGATCCAGATGATCATGCATGGGGGGGCGCACGTGCAAACAAAGTTGGATGCCGAGTACCACGTACATAGCGACCAAGGGTGACAATAACAGTAAATCAAAACGGAGCCTTGAACCCTATGTGGACAGAGGATAAACTCTCTTGCAGGCCATTACAGCCTTCCCTTAGACTCTTAAGCATGAATCCCGGTAGCTCCGTCAAGAAGAGCTCTAGATCGGCAATTTGCTGGCCTTGGGAAGCTTCTCGAAGTGGTCGAATAACCTGCAGTCGGATACTGTAGGGGGCCGAACAAGTTCCAATCTTATTTTGAAGTCTGTATGAGAATCCCTTTACCCTGAACATGAAGGCTTATAATTGTTTAGCTTTCTACATTAACTTGGAATGTAGACTTGGAATGTAGAACTCTTTATTGACATGAGCCTTGCAAGGTTAACTCTAGTGAGCCCTGTGTGCATGTGGGGATTTCTGAAAATCGGGGTCTTGGTGGCCCTAGATGTATATGGGGGCTATGAAGGGGACTACACTACACGTGCCCTTTTTTTCGGGATTTGCACATTGACTACATGCTCCGTGCAGAAACCCTGCTTGCGGAGCTTCTTTCTATGACAGCCTGTGTTGGCATTTGGCTGGTTGATGAGAGGGGCGAAAGCGGTTCCGTCTAAGCTACGTGGCGAAACCTTCTTGGAGGCTTCGTAGTTCCAGTACGAACAGGTCAAGCACCGGGGTCAAGGGTTTCGGCCTCTCAAAATACTTTAGGTGCTCAAAACCCAGGTCATACCACTGCGACAACTGCAGCTCGGCTTCAACTCTACTAATCATGCATGGTGTTTGCTGTACTCATTTCATATTACAGTGCGTGTTCAACATTGGGGGGAACTCTCAGTTGTGAGCAGGCAATTCCCCGTCAACCTGCAAATACTCCCCCTTGCAGCCAGAAAGCCCCTCCACAACACGCGGGAGCAGTCCACGCTCTTCTCCCTTGCCTGGTTCTTTCACTGCATGGAGGAAGTCATACTGCGCACTTTCGGGGTGACCCGAAAGGTCCATGTAGGTATATGGTATATACTTAGGGCCCAAAGAGTTCCCATATACCTACTTTAAAGTCCAAGTATATACCATATAGCTACATGGACCCTTTGGGTAGTTTCCACAGATAGGCAGACCCCGATGTAGACCCCAAAATACGACAAACCTTATTATGGGGATCCCCAAAAAAGGACCCCTAATTTTGAGAAATTCCGATGTTTGAATGTGAAGAGCTGTGCCAAAAGGTATGCCTCTCTCTCTAAAACCCCACAATAAGCTCAAAGAGGCTATACAGCTACATATTATATACTCTTGAGCCCTATAGTAATCATATGTGAACCCCTTCGGGCTCTACGTATATACTGTATAGCTGAATGGACCCTTCACCCTAAACCCTACACCCTAAAGCCCAAACCTTCTTTCCCAAAGGGTCCACGTAGGTATATGGTATACACTTAGGGCCCAAAGGGGTTCCCATATACCTACTTTAAAGCCCAAGTATATACCATATAACTACATGGACCCTTTGGGTTTGGGAAAGGGAACCTTCAGGTTTGACTGGGAGCCATCGGCCACCAAAAGCGGAAGCGAAAGCTTTGTGATTGAAGCTGCGGAGTGTTGCCCTGGGACCCCAATTACCTACAGACGTTTGGGTGCTACGTACGAAGTATGGGGTATGTAATGACCAAAACCCCAGTTACCTGTAGTTGTCTGGGTTATGCATACTAAATAAGGGTAATTTCTACTATTCTGTAGGTAATTGGGGTTACAGAACAGCCTTACGGCGGAGGGAGCCTGGCAGTTTAGCAGCAATGCCCTGTCGAGTGCATCATGATCCCAAGGACCCAAATGATAGGGTTTCAGAGCCAAAATACCGTTAATATAGTATTTGGGCCTTGAAACCCTATTATTTGGGCCTTTGGACCCTTAGGGGATTTCTCCAAATAAGAAAAAACACTGCGGAATAGCGAAGCATCCGAACTCCGACATTGCAACAACTGCACATACGTGCTGTGGTTCTTGTGCCTAAGAGTCCACCTGCCCAAAACTCATATACTTCCTAAGCACCCATACTGCAAGCAACCTTACCCTAAACCAAGTACTCAGATACTACTGTACATCACCATGTATTCTTTTATCACCAAAAGTGCCCATAACCCCTTTCACAGCGACCATTGTTGAGTGCTTGGGCCCTTGCCTCCGGTTGAAGGCGGCGCCTATTGTATTGGGCACTCAAGACAAGACCACAGTTATTCCTAGTGCACATATCTCTCCCCGCACCCCCTGAACAAGGTAGAATTTACGTTCATCCTGCCCATTGAACGTCCACATTCTCCTGAATGGAAGCAGCCACACCCTCTAAACCTCCAAGACATCCCCAATCCCTAATCCCTAAAGCCTCAACCCTAATTCCTCAACCCTAAACCCACAACCCTAATCCCTCAACCCTAAGCCCACAACCCTAATCCCTCAACCCTAAGCCCTCAACCCTAATCCCTCAACCCTAAACCCACAACCCTCACCCCTCAACCCTAAACCCACAACCCTAATCCCCATGAGCCCTACACCCTAATCATTTTAACCGTAAGCCGTGCCAAGACATCCCTAGGCTCCTTAGAATCGCCCTGGGAAAACTCATGGCTTGCCACTAAGGCCCAGGTACCGCCAAGCACGCTGTATGACTTGCCGCCTTTCCGGGCTCCCAATCCGCAAGCTGGTTTTGGTGAGAAGCTGGGGTTTAGGGTTTAGGGCTTTAGGGGGATTAGGGTCTAGCGTTCAACTTTTCAGTTTCAGGTAGTTTTCTGTTTTTGTTGGGGGGTGTCTCGGGTTTATGACTTAGGCAACATGCTGGAGTTGGAGCTTTGGGCTTTCGGGCTTGGATCTGCGTCCTTGAATTTCCAATTCAAGGCTTTGGGTGGAAGAGCTTCGGAAGCTTCAGTAAGAGGAGCATATTGAGATGAACGCATTCAACAATAAGCCTAATCTTACCTAAGCCTTACATCCTAAACCCTAAACCGCGAATAGCGTCCAGAGGCTTAAATCGAACTTCAGATACCCTAATAAGGCTCCAAGTACCCAATAATCATATACTTACCGAAAACCTGTACAATAACTACTACTACCCTAAACCCAAGTACCTCATTATTGGGTACTTGGACCCTTTGGGATAGAGTTTTACCCAGGCCTTCCGACAACACGGCCTGCAGGCTGTGGCTTCCCTACGTTCAAGGGTTTAGGGTTTAGGGTTCCTGGGTTTAGGGGTTTAGGTTTAGGGTTCCTGGGTTTAGGGTTTTGGGTTCCTGGGTTGTACCCTCACAAGGTACCTAAAAGGTTTCCCCAAATCCCTAACCCTATTTTCATGTATAGCTTCCATCTTCTTTTTCCATTATCCCTATACATAACCCCTGTATTATATAACCCTATACCTAACATGCCCCTTATATTGTCCTTACATGAGCCACCACTGTAGGCCCCTGGGACTCCTCACAAAAAGATCCCCCAACCCGGGGGTGCAACCCTAAGATTACAAGCCCGAAGCCCTTGATTACGTGTAGAAGGCAATGGCTTAGGACAAGCTGTATACGCCTTGCCTAAAACCAGTCTTCCGGAGGGTACCTTCAATTCTGCCAAGAGATGCTTCAGAAAGTTTGGGTTCAGGGGCTCGGCAGGTCGAGGTGCTGCTCCCATTGTTTGTCAGGTCCTGGTGTCATGGCATTGTGCTCTTTTTCGCTTGAGACGTGTCTCAACTTATGCCAAACCATAAAAAAAAAAAACTAAACCCTAAACCCTGAACCCTAAACCCCCTAAGCCCTAAGCCCTAAACCCTAAACCTGAACCCCGTTGTGTGAGAGGTTCCCTGCAAAGCCTGATCCCATTCACATGCCCCACACGGTGCAACGTTTGGGGCAGGTGCTCCTTGGACCCCCCCCAACTTATGTAGAACGATGTGTCTTTTGGGCCCTTTTAAGAGCTTGGGCCACTTTACCTGCTTCTGAGGGTCAGCTAGAGTTTAGAGCCAATTACAAATCAGACGTACTCAGTCAAAGGGGCGGGGCTGACCTGGAACCCCAAACCCTGAAAGCCTTAAATCAGAGTTGTAAGCCTTCAACCCGCAACTGTTGACGAGCAGCGTCTTTGGTGGTTGAACCAAGTCAGTCAAATCCTCTTGCAATTCATTATAACCAAAAGGAGGATAGGATCATAGTCTATATTAGGGACTCTGGGACCCCCAAGGCAAACACTACAACTGTACATCTAGGGCCATGGCTGCCAGTCTGGCCATAGGCAAAAATGCAGTTGTTGAAGCCATTCATCGCATGCTCTAACCTTAGCAGTTTAGGATTTAGGGTCCATGGTGGGGTTGGATGGATCGATTGAAAGCAGGTAAGCTAGACTAGCGACGCAAAGTGTACGGCGTCCTAACTGGCACCTCATGCCCAGTACTTATGACCTGACCCTACTCTCTTGTGGATGTCGCCCAAAGGTGGTCGCTTTTGGGGAGCAAGACCTACCCGGAATGAGACCGAAAACCAAGACCAGGCAACAACTACAGCATTACTACCGACAACTGCTCCTTGTTTCGGGCTGCGGGTATGGAGTGCTTCGGGCACACATAGGACCGCCCCAGTGGTACAATACTCACACAGTCTGAACCCTAAACCCCATATCTATCTGTAACCCCTTCCAAAGGGTCCCTGGGTTTTACGGGTCCCCTTGTAGGTACTCTAGCGGCTGGAAGAATCTCAAAAATCATGTTAAGGTGTAACTGAGGTGCCCTACGCCGTGACTATACAAGGAACCTAGAAGCACGTCATTCGTGATAGTCTCATGAAGCCCAATAGCCACAGTGTCCATGTCATGTCACATTTGCTTTTCCACTTGACAGTCCACTATCCGGAAACCCTGGCTAGACTGAAAACTAGTTTCCATGTTCCGTTCCATCTGATAATTCTTTGTTATTGCTATAATAAATACTTCAGCCTCCTAAACCATAAACCCTAGCTACATGATAGTGTGCTCTTGTTCTTTTGCTTCACAAGGCCTTTTGCTCTGCTTCCACTCAAGGTTTAGGGTGGATGGCTTCGGGTTGAGTTCAATATACCCTATGTATAGTCGTTTCCATGTTACTTCCCATGTTCTTTTCCATTTGATTCTCCTTCCTTGGGGTAATAACCCTATTTAGAGCTATATAACCCCCAAAATTTGGGTTTTAACAAGGACAAGCGCTCCAAATAGACATGTCATCTACTCTAAGCCCAAACGCTAGAAACCTCCAACGCGGCCCTGCGCACTAAACCTACAATGGCAGCCACCCCACAACAGCACGCCGAAGGGACAAGAGTGCAAAGTTTGCATGCAGCCTTACGAGCTGCCATTTTAGGGTTTAGATTGGGTACTGTCCCCACCCAGTAACAGTCTATATTAGGGGTCCTATTAAGGGCTAGATATAGCCGTATTATAATTACTATCCAACTGTTACTGAGTGGGGGCAGTACCCA